>PVJN01016110.1:0-42999 GCA_004026805.1 Lasiurus borealis | reverse complement strand
GGGGGGGGGGGGAGGGGAATAAAGGGTGACTAGGCTGGCGGGGAAGAGTGCAGTAAGGAGGTAGGGGCAGTTAAGGGTGACCAGCCTGTAGGAGTGGCAGTTGGAGGTGACTAAGCCAGCGAGGGGCAGTTAGGAACAATCAGGCAGGCAGGCAGGTGAGCAGTTAGGAGCCAGTGGTCCTGAATGGTGAGAGGGATGTCCTACTACCAGCTTAGGCCCGACCTCTAGGATCTGGCAAGTTGGACATCCCCCGAGGGGTCCGAGATTGCAGAGGGTGCAGGCTGGGCTGAGGGTACCCCCACATGCACAGATTTCATGCACCAGGCCTCTAGTAAATATATCCCATGCATGTGCACACGCACACACACACACACACACACACACACACACACACACGCATTGACAGGCAGCTGGAAGAGAAAGGAACTGATGCCTAGTTAGAATGATCGTGACACAGCATGTTTTAATGACAGCAGCGGATGCTCTCAGATCCAACCAAGCTCCACCAAGGAGCAGCTGACTGGCCTTGAGCAAACCCATCTGTCTGCCACCTTTTTTTTTTAATTTTTAAAATATATGTTATTGATTTTCTACAGAGAGGAAGGGAGAAAGTCAGAAACATCGATGAGAGAGAGACATCGATCAGCCGCCTCCTACACGGCCCACACCAGATATGTGCCCGCAACCAAGGAACATGCCCTTGACTGGAATCGAACCCGGGACCTTTCAGTCCCCAAGCCCACGCTCTATCCACTGAGCCAAACAGTCTCGGCTGTCTGCCACCTCTTATCCCTTCGGTAAGAATGAAGGGACCAAATTGCTCCACACCTCAAGCCCCTCCACCTCGAAGATCCTGAGATTTAGCGTTGGTGGAGAGCCTCCGGAGAACATCACCCAATAGCTTACAGAGAGAACAAGCCTGGAGCCTCCTCGCTCCATGAGCAGCAGGAGATGGAATTGTTCTGGTCACTTAATGTATTTTTAAAAACACAAGTCTGCCATGTGAACGTAGCGCATGTCCTAGACTCTGTGTCAGTTGGACCAAAGAGGAACGTTTAGGCCTGTTTAGTATGTGGGGAAAATAACAGACCTCCTCCCCACGAGTGAAAACTGGGTGTTCAAGAAGACACCATAGGTGGACAGCCCTCAGCATGTCTGTCTACAGTGTTAACTGGAGGGATAAAGCCTGCCACTGCCAGACAGATGGACTCTGCATCCTCGGGACAGGCTGCGGTCTCTGTCTTATTTAGTGTCTGTCATGATGATGGGTGAAAATATACTCCGCGGAGTGTGTCAGCCTTTCATCCTCATGGATTGATCCTCACAGATGTGGCCCCTGATGACTGGCTTCCAGCAAAATACTTCGCAGAGCCGCCGTGATTAGACCATGAATTCCTGGTGGAGGCAGGAACTTTGCATTAACCGCTTTCTACCCAGCCCAGGGGATCGCACTGCCCTAAAAACTGTCTCAGAGAAAGTATGATGGAATGGCAAATTCATTGGTATGTAAGCAGCTTTAATAAAATATGATTTTGTCCTTCAATAATAAAAATAATTCACCCTAACTGCTTTGGCTCAGTGGCTAGAGCATCAGCCTGGGGACTCAAGGGTCCCAGGTTCGATTCTGGTCAAGGGCATGTGTATTGGTTGAGGGCACATATCCAATAGGGTGTGTGCAGGAGGCAGCTGATTGATGTTTCTCTCTCATCGATGTTTCTAACTCTCTATTCCTCTTCCTTATTCTCTGTAAAAAATCAATAAAACATATTTTTTTAAAAATAATAAAAATAATTTGATCTGGTAACTAGCCTTTTGATGTACCCATGATAGACTTTATTATAATTTTTCAGAGAAGAATTTCCACATGGCTTCAGAAGCAATGAAGGTTATGGGATTTTTTGGAATAGTGTTTATCTTTTTTATTCTTTGCAAACGGAGAGAGACAAGTGCCATAGGATTTCACTCACGTGTGGAAGCTAATGACTAAACCGAACTAACAAGCACAATAGAGACAGACTCGTCGATAGAGAGCAGGCTGGGAGCTTAGGAGGCAGGGGAGGGGGCTGGAGGGACGGAGTGAAAAAGAAAAAGAGAGAAATGACTCATGGACAGGGACAAAGGGTGGTGGCTGGTGGGTGGATGGGGGAAGAGATAGCAGGGATAAATGGTGATAGAGAAAAATAAGATAAAAAAAAAGAGGGGGGAAAGAAATAACCCAAGAATACATTTCATTTCACAGTTAGGAAAACAGAACCTGATGAACTGTGTCATTTGAGCCATCACTCAGTAAATTCAAATTCCAAGGAATGGTTGTCATCCATGTAAATATTAGAGTTATGCTCATTTAAAAAGAACTTTTTTTCCTTTATTAAAAATACTCCTGAAGGAAGTTAAGTGCTGGAAACCAAACATTGTCTCACTAATAGAAAGATGAGGACAGGAGACCAGAAGGCTGGTCAACCTTCATTGCTCTGAAAGGTCAGAGCTAATCACTCACTGTTTAGTGGAAACATTGTTGGCTGAAGCAGCCTCTACCTGTTTGTCTCATGTTAATTTCTGTTCTTGAAATTTCCTGCTTAAAGGTCATAGGTTATCCCATAGTCTTAATAAAAGGGATGGAAAGACCAGAGTAGAGGGTAGTCTTTCGACTAGAGGAAGGCTCCTGCCTGGCCCCCCAGTATTGCCAAATTAATACTTTTCTAGTCTCTTTTCATTTGCGTGTGGCCTCCTCCAGAACCCGAACCCTGAACAGAAACCCTGAACCACACGGGACGTGAAAGGGGCTCCCACAGTTAAGCGTACAAACTATAAAAGAAAGAGGTCCTACCTTCCAGTAGCTTTAAAGCAACAGCCTTTATAAAATAGGGAGGTTTTAAAGAAGGTCATAATGAAGAGTGCAGGTTGTTTCTTTCAGGTAAAAATCAAATCTTCACTGAAGCTTGTATGGTGAGGCAGAAAGGTCCACAGGTGGAATTTAGATAAGGATTGATACTTTCTCTTGCCACTGACATGAACTTGGGTTCTGCTCTCTGTAAGGTACACATGTCACCTTCTTTCCATGACAGCAGGTTTTAATTTGTCACCAACTCTCAAATACAACGACGCTGCTTGCTTCTGAGAAACCCCATTCTATCTGAGGACTGAGCTGATGGAGGTCAGGTCCCTGTCTTATCTTTGGTTTGTACTTTTCAGAATACTATGCATTTTTTACTACATTGTAATTGTTCAAAAAACTGTATGATGAAATGCTTTAGTTACTCATAAGCTGCTGATTGATTGCTTTGTCAAAGTAAGATTGGGTAACAGCACATCTCACATTGTTAAAAAATTCCTACCAATTACTCAATTTCCTGTACAATGCTTCCAGCAGCCCCACTAAAGCTCAGAAGCCACGCTGTTTATTCCCAGAGAAATTATTGTTTGCTTAAAATATACCGCTCTGATTGGTTATGATATATATATAATATCTTTTATTGATTTTTTACAGAGAGGAAGGGAGAGAAATAGAGAGTCAGAAACATCAATGAGAGAGAGAGACATTGATCAGCCGCCTCCTGCACATCCCACAGTGGAGACGTGTCCACAAGCAAGGTACATGCCCCCAACCGGAATCGTACCCGGGACCTTTCAGTCCACAAGCCGACGCTCCATCCACTGAGCCAAACCAGTCTCGGCTAAAATATATTTTTATTAATTTCAGAGAAGAAGGGACAGGGAGAGAGAAACATTGATAATGAGAATCAATAATCAGCTGCCTCTTCTGTGACCCTTGCTGGAAGTTGAGCCCGCATCCGGGGCCTGTGCCCTGACTGGGAATCAAACCGTGACCTCCTGGTTGATAGGTTGATGCTCAACCACTGAGCAACACTGGCCAGGCTGTTACTCTGTTGTTGTTGTTTTTTACCTATGAAACATATCAAAACGTCAGCGTAATGTTAGGATGTCATTTTCCACGGTAAGCAAGGTACAGAGTGGAGAAGGATGACAAATGGCTTTCACTCCGGCGCCAGACTCACTAGGTCCCCAGGGGCCGCCTGGAGTGTGTATTTTTCAGAGGGATCCTGAGCCCCATGTAGGCTCGGCAGGAAAGCATGGCAAGATCAATTACTGATGTCTGTCATGGGCACCAGGGAGAGTGAGTGACAATACGTAAGCCATGAATTTTCTTATCTGTGCAATAGAGCTTAAAATATGGATTCGTTTTATAGGAGAGACAGGCATATCTTTGCCAGCTGACGGCCATGACAGGTGCAATAAACTCTAAGAAGGGGACCTGGTTTGCCACGTATTCCAATGAGGTGATAGCAGGCCTCTGAAAGGATAGCCATTCCCCGGAACACTATTGTCACAGTAACAGAATGTCACTGTTCATCCTATTGGGTCCAGTATTGCGCCTTTCTGAGTGTAGACTATTATAACATTTTAGAAAATAGCCGAGAGGGAATTATTTGTTACTTTTTCTTAAATGCTTTCTGGTGCATTCCTTGATGCCGAAAAGGGAATCTCCATATTACAGAGTTAAAAAAACAAAAATTCAAAAGTTCATACTTGATTCCACAGCTTTCTGATGTCCCCTTATTTTATTTTATTTTATTTTATTTTATTTTATTTTATTTTTTTAATATATTTTATTGATTTTTTACAGAGAGGAAGGGAGAGAGATAGAAAGCTAGAAACATCGATGAGAGAGAGACATCGATCAACTGCCTCCTGCACATCCCCAACTGGGGATGTGCCACAACCAAGGTACGTGCCCTTGACCAGAATGGAACCTGGGACCTTTCAGTCCGCAGGCCGACGCTCTATCCACTGAGCCAAACCATTCTCGGCAATGTCTCCTTATTTTAGAGTATGATCTCCAAACACGAATACGGGGATCACATTGACTGACAGTAAATGTCAAAGTGCTGTGTTTGTACTAAACAAATATCATTTAATGATTTTATGATTACTTACTGTGTGCCTTTAACCTCAATCTTGCTTTCCGGGTTTGAAGCAATTTTAGTAAGCTGAGTGCAGTTACTATTTGTAACTTTGATAGATGCCTCACTTTTAGTATCTTGATTTTGGACTATATTCTGGCTCCAATTAACTTGCCCAAAAGATTCAACAGGACACTAATAACTTTGCCCAGAGAAATCTTTCCTTGAAATGTAACAATTCATCAATAACCATCAAATCCTATCACCATCAGAAGCAAAAATATTTGGTATGATCTAGAATTTTACTTATTTATGGTTGCTATCAAAGAGAAACAGTCATAAAGGTAATTTAATTACTTAATTAAAAATAGAGGCATATTCCATTAGGAATTGTGAAATGTAATTTTGAGGAATAGGAGTCGAGATTAACATGCTTATGGTATAAAATATCCTGAAATTTTATGTAGCACTTAAAAAAGAATAAATGAATACAATGGATTTTTGCTAAAATTCAAAGATAAAGTAAGTATTGCCTTCTAATTTTATTCACCTTACATACAATTAAATAAATAATCACAGATTCTATAAAACATTCTGATAATATGCCAGAAAAGTGAGAATCATTCTTTATCCCTCCCTCTATATCAGGCCTACATCAAATTTATCAGCAAGTCTTGACAACTGCACTTCTAAAATATATCATTGACAAATCTATTTTTCTCCAACTTTTCTATTGCCATGTGGATATAAGATAAAATCAACCCATACTAATATTGCTAAAATAACCCCTATATTTTGACGCCTTTTATACATTGTGCTATCACTTCCAATTCATTCTTGGTTTCAACATATCGGTTCTTGCCTCATGCACACCAATGGTTTCCTGTTGTAGTCCTTATTTAGTTCTACACCCCTCAGCTGATGCCACCTCCTTTCTATGTAAGTCCTAGCTATTAGAGTCTTATAGTTCCTCCACACCACCACCACAAAGAGCTTTAGATCCTTGAAGGCTTCGTTTATGTGGTTCCCACTACTTATTATGTTCCTGCCCTCACTTCTCAACATTCTGGCTCCTTCTCATCTTCCTGCATCTTCAGGTATCAACCACATGGTATGCGAGTATATCACTTGAATTACCCCATTTTTCTCTCCTAGCAGTCTAATTTGTCATAGGTCTTCAAGGAAAAAACAAAAAGCAAACACACAAAACACCAACACAATTGTTTGTTTACTATTTCCTTCTACTAGACTAAACTTTTGAATGGAAAGGTGCAGAGATATTTCATTTACCACAGTTCATGTATTATCCATCAAAATGTCTGGCATATATTAAGGGGTAAATTCATATTGGTGGGAAGGTGAGTAAGAAAGAATCCTGTGGTGTGGTCTGTTGTTGATACTGTCATTGTGGTTGGTAGTGTTCCATCATGTGATGGTGATGAGTTGTTTGCTTAATTGTGGAAAGTTTATACAGGTGAGGCTATTAAGTATTAGACTACTATGTATTGAGTAAATTACCCAGTAAGTAGAGGAGCCAGGATATAATTCACTATAAAAGGCCATATTGTTGATTCTAACCGTACATAGTACTGTTTTCATATTCATCAGATAGTCAATGGAAAACCATTGATCCCACTGTTCATTGACCGTGCTTGGTCCTCAATTTTCTTATCTGTAAACTGGCTTTATTGACTTCCACCTTATGGACCTCTTAGATACTGAGGAAAACTGTAAATATATACATACATATAAAGCAATGGGAATATAACAAAAATTAAATAAAATCAAATTTTGCCTCTTACCTTTCCTATGATTATCAGCATAAATTAGTTGCTTTTGGTCCTCAAAGAGTTAACTGATCCTCATATAGCAATTTTCAGCATTGGTAATTTTTATCTCTGTACCAAAATTATTTAAACATAACTTGTATTTAGTGTCTTTATCTTTCAAAGTCTATGATAGATTTCGTCTCCTATATTATTAATTCATTCAATTTGATAATTCAATATGGTAACGTTTTAATTTAAAACAATCCATTTTCAAACATTACCCTACCAAGATGGTACATTAATTCTTTATGACATTTATGCAAAAAAACAAAACTTGGCAGCAGTTTTAATAGACATGAACTCTTGACCACCACTCAAATTGACAATTTCAATTCACTGTCCAAACGCTGAGGCCCAGCAAAATGAAATAAAGTGACAATTACCAAGTAGCTAGAAAAAATTTTGAGCTCAGCTTGTGGGATTTACATGATCAAGTAAAGGGAAGTGGGAAATGAAAAGTTTCCAACTGAACAAGCATTTCAGGCTTATCTCGATCATTGTGTTCACACTGGGGGGATGGAAGTACAAATACAAACTGTACTCTTGTCCACTGTGTAACCTTAGAAATATATTTTCAGAGTATATGACTCTAGAACATTTTTTAATCGCAGTTGAACAATCTGACTGGGCCACTTGTAAAGGCATAATTGATTGTTCCTGCTATAAGGGAAAAAAAAAAAAAGACAAAACAAAGCAGATTTCTGAAAATTTCCAATGACTCATAAGATGGTTATATGATCCTAAAAATGAAGACTAAGATTGCACTGTGATCAATTATTGTCAACAGGAAAAATACATCCTACTCCTTTCTCACTTGATTTTTGTGAACACACAAAATGATAATTACAATATGAACATTCTAAAAAGCTACTACAAAAGTGGAAGTGCCAAAACCCTTTTGAAAATATAATGAAAATAACCTGTAACACAACTTTCTACAAATTCATTTCAAATTATGTGCTTCACTTGAGGCTTTTAAAGTATGGTAAATACCAATGTCATTTTAAAGTTTTGGACTTGGAAAAAATGTCAAAAAGAAGATCCAACTTCTCCAAGATCATGAATACTACAAGATAAAACAGATTGTTTTATACAATTTAGATGCAACTAGATTCATGTGACTGTATAATAGCAAAAAATTTTGGATTAAACAATTCCACATTTAAAATTACTTACAGATGATGGATGGATTTTTATTGGTGGTGTTTCATTTTTTTTTTGTATGATGAAATGATCAAATGTTTCTATTAGAACTATTTTTAGACCTTTTAAGTAATTATGTATAATTTTTGGAAAGAATTTACATATTTCAATGTTTGCCTAGAGCCAAATATAAATTCCACTTGAGATTGTAATAATATGAAACCAAGCTCATTATTTAAGAATAAACAGGTTTTTATCTGTGTTGTTATTTAGTCTATAAACTTATTTATTCTCTTATTTCAATATTACATATTAATGATAATGCTGGAATTATAATAAAATGAATTCCTTAATTGGTTGAAAATAATCTTGGAACAGTACCAAATTATGTCAACAGAAGTTTTCAAGTGATAATTTCTGCCATCAGATGTCCATAAATCACTTTGAGATCACTGGAAGGAACATGTTAGATAAATAATATCATACGTTTCTTTGAAAAAGCACCTCATGAAAAAAAGTAAAATTTAATGGAATATATGGAGGTGAATTTCATCCAGTGATCAAGACTATACAAAGTTTAGATATGTGAATTTCACCAGCATTTAAAACCCAGCATTTCTGATACGACATTTTAAAACCTCGTACCCAGAATTGAAGCCAGAGCTAAATTTGTTTCCTCAGAAGAAATAAAGGTGCTTTCACAAGGAACAGTAGCTCATATATACTTAAATTCTTTTTAGGTAGTACACTAAAGAAAACAATTAGAAGGAGGAGAAGAAGAAGTGAAGAAGAGTCATTCATTTATACATAATTGGGTTCTATTATACATCATCAGTCTGATAGATATGAGAACCCTGAGTTAATGAATCAGCAAATAAACTCAAATAAGAAAATATTAGATTGTGAACTTGTAAGTCTGCTCAGTGTGGAGATTTCAACTGCTACAATTTTAATTTAAGTGATATTTTTTGAGGACCTATAAAGTTTTAGGCATGGACTCAGGCCCAGCTGAAAATCTACGGTGAATAGGGTACAGGTCAGAGCCACTCTTTGAAGTGGGAAAACCAAGTTCTTAGAGAACCCATATATACTGCAAAAAGTGTGTTTCCTAAAAGATAAAAGATACACCTATTATAAGACCTTTTAATGCACAAACATTGTCACAAGTGAGGGAAGATTCAAATCTGAAAGTTTTCCCTAGAGTTACATAAGAATTCACAGAGGCACATACATGAGGACACAGATTGTGTCTTCAGAAACTTAACCATAAGCTGAAGATCCAAATGCATGGTAGTCATGATTAAATATTCAAATAACATTAATGGGATTGCAACCCAATAATGTTTATGATATACATTTAAATTTCAAACCAGCTATCTTCTTTAAAAATTAAATTTGCTAACTTGTTTGATACCATGACTTGTTTGATACAAAAGAGTTAAATGTATTTTTAATAATAAAAATGAGCAAAAATAGAGGAAGTAATATTTTGTAGCAAAATAGTAAAAAAACCAAAAACAAACAAAAACAATCATCAGCTTAATAGAGATCCAGGTGTTAGAATGACCTAAAACATTTAAGTATTTTCTTTACTATGTTTTAGTAATTTATTTTTCATTAAAAATATTTGCCTCCAAAGCGATACTTAATGTGAGACATCTGAACACTGATTCTTTACCTGTAGCAGGCCTATGATTTTCTCTTTGGGAGACAGTCTTTGCTACCTCAAAGGATAGGCTAACGGAGTATGTGTGTGTGGGGGGCAGTTTCTGTGAATGTGAGGTGCACTTAGGACTTTACCTGGAAAAAAAAAGTCACTTCTAGGTTACTGGCTTTTAAAAATTTTTTCCTGGAATAAGATTATTTCACTATTTTTAAAATTCCATTTTTTATTGGTCTTGATGTTAAATTTTGATAAGTAAATAATGTCATTGAAAATGAATTTAACATGAATTAATAAAGTTATATATTGATTTGGACAAATACATATATTTATCTTTTGCTGAAATATATCTTAAGCATCAAACTCTGTGAAGTGCTAATGAGAACATTATTTTTGGAGTAGAACCTCCAATTCAGAAAAAAAAAATGTCAGTGAAATGTAATGATGAAATACTGTTCATAAAGAAATATTTCAATATGCAGCTAAGAATTTTAATATGATCTATGCTACCAATGAATTGGAAACAATCTGAATTAATACGAAGGGAGTGTTTTTAATAAAATATGGCTTATCAACACAATAGGTTATTAAGTAGCTGTTTAATAACCAGAAACAAATTTGTTTTGGTGAAAAGGTTTCTCACTCATGATTCAATGTAGTAAATATAGATAGCATATATACTATTCAAAACATATGTATGATATGTAAAATATATATATTAAAGTCATTAGGGATATGTATATGTTTTTTAGTTCTTGGTACTTTACTATATGACAGTGGTTGGCAAACTGCGGCTCAAGAGCCACAGTTTGTAGCTCTGTTGACTAATGAGTTTGCCGACCACTAACCTAGACTCTGGATTCCAACATATATATTTTTAAAATATATTTTATTGATTTTTCAGAGAGGAAGGGAGAGGAACAGAGATCTAGAAACATCAATGAGAGAGAAACATCATTCAACTGCCTCCTGCACGCTCCCCACTGGGGATGTGCCTGCAACCAAGGTACATGCGGAATCAAACCTGGGACCCTTCAGTCCACAGGCCGACACTCTATCCACTGAGCCAAACCGGCTTCGGCTGGATTCCAATTACAGGCTGTTGTTCTTTGTGATTAAGCCCCTATCCCAGCGGTGGGCAAACTCATTAGTAAACAGAGACGCAATTTGCCAACCTCTGCTCTTGGACAACGTATAATTTTTTCAAGAAAAGGAATAACCCATTAAAAACAACCAACAGCATTCAGCTCTTTTTCCAAGTTAAGATTTCAGGAAGCATCAACTATGAATATTTGTGTTTTCATATACAAGAGCAAGGTTATTTTTGTCCTTGCTCTTGTTTTTATAGGATTGGAAAAGAGGATTTAAGGTTTACAGCCACAAAGCTTGGATTAGTCAGAACCTGGAGTTTTTGTTGTTTATTTTTTCCCCCCAAAAAAGCAATAGATTGCAAGAGCGCCGAATTTTTATGAGGATAGTTTTAGGACAACAAAGATATGAAAACAAACACACGGAAAAAGTCCTCCTGACATGGGGAGAGGAATCCATTCCCAGAGGCAGGGGCGTGCCTGCAGCGAGTGCTCGAGCTGGCCCCCGTGCCCAGGAGAACCTGCTGTGGGTACACGAAGTGTGGATGCCATCTACAGAGCCCTGCAGGACTCTCCTGGGAAGCCCCAGAGCAGTTTGAACCAGAATCTACATTTAGAATTTACATTGTTCCTTCCCTCTGCAGATTATTTTTCATAACGTAATCTGATCTTGCTAGTAGTGTATTGCCTTGCATGAAACTAGTAAATTCCTAAGTTTGTGATTGAAACCATACTGAGGTGGGTCATTCCCAGAAGAAATGGTAAAATATTGAGTCAAAATAGATTTCTTTGAGTAAAATTTATAAAGCCTGCTCGTTTGGAATAATAAAATTCAGATAGCTTGAATTGAGATGTATTGAGTACAAATTTTAAGGTGATATACTCTTGCAAATAATAATTTGTTTGCCACCTGTATGGTTTATTTCTTATATCATAACTAGAGGCCTGGTGCATGAAATTCATGCCCCGGGGGGGGGGTGGTTGTCCCTCAGGCCAGCCTGCACCCTCTCCAATCTGGAACTCCTCAGGGGATGTCCACAGGGAATGGGCCTAAACCGGCAATCAGACACCCCTCTCACAATACGGGACTGCTGCCTCCCAATCACTTGCCTGCCTGATTGCCCCTAACCCCTTCTGTCTGCCAGCCTGATCACCCCCTAACCACTCATCTGCCAGCCTGATCGACAACTAACTGCTCCCCTGCCCTCCCCTGCTAGCCTGGTTGCCCCCAACTGCCCTCCCCTGTTGGCCTGATCACCCACAATTACCCTCCCTTGCTGGCCATCTTGTGGTGCCCATCTTTGACCACATAGGGGAGGCCATCTTGTGTGATGGCATGAGAGTCAACTTGCATATTACCTCTTTATTATATAGGCTCATTCGTGCATGAAGAAGTTGCAAAGATGAGACTCAATTAGGTTGCATAAATAGTATACAAATCATGCTTAAAACAATTACATTCCAAGGCAAAGATAAATTTTAACGGTACAAGAGTAATTAACAAAAAGAAATGCAACAACTTTTTAAAAAAAATGTTTCTATTGATTTTTTAGAGAGAGAGGAAGGGAGAGGTATAAAGAGATAGAAACATCGATCTGATAGAGGAACATCATCGATCTGCTGCTTCCTTCAAGTACCCCCACCTAGGATGGAGCCCACAACCACGCATGTGTTCCAACCGGACCTTTTGGTTCCTGGATTGACACTCAACCACTTAGCTACTCAGGCCAAGCAAGAATGCAACAATTTTTTAAAAATTTAAATTACTCATTTAAATCATAATTAGAATTTTGAAACTTAGCTTAGGGAAAACCAAAAGTAGCCATTATCTCCTAACACAAAGAAATAAAAGAGTTAATATTAAACTAATGTACTAAACAGAAAGCCAGCATTCTACAAAAAAAAAAAAAAAAAAAGCCAAGCACAGAGAGAGATTAGGGAGATGAATGTAAAGTCATTTACTGTACAACCGATGCTAGAAAACAACAGTTATCAGGTAGCGATGAAAAAATCGGAACCGAGCCCACCTGAATCACTTTGCAATTTACAAAGACCTGAAGGCATACATTTGAGAAAGGTTTTGGATAAGACGTGAAGGCTTAGAAGAAGTGTAATGAAGTTGGTCATCCACAGCTAGGGAGAAAAATCGAAATAAGAATGGCAACCAGTTTACATTAAGTATTTACATTATATGGATTGATGCTATAAAGAAAAGTAGAAAGAGAAGAATATCCACATCAAGCAAATGGTCTCTTGCCATTACACAACCAGCTGGCTGATTTGTTAAGGAGACTGACAGATGCATGTCTAACTAAAGTCGCTGACAGTTTCAACTGTCAGTTCAGGTGCTTCCTTCCATGAGGACAGGTCCTTCCCTGTCACTGAACCTCATTAGAAAAACACATCGCGAGTTACCTGACTAGGAATGGATTTGATCCTCCTGATTAAATCCCACTAAAGTATGTCATCCCGTACAGTTTTCCTCACTTGCATCTAGATGAGATGTGCTGTCAAGAAGCCGATAAAATAACCTGTTTCTTCCTGCTGGGGAAATGGCTCAAGAGTAGGCGCAGTGATAAAAGCAGGCAGGCACTATGGGCAACCTGAAAAAAGACTCAGCTCTGGCCTCAAGGAACATTAACTGGCCAGGCACAGCACAGTCACATTATTCTGTTCTTTCACACCTCCCAGCTATTTTAAACAGCCATCTATTTCCCTGTTTCCCACTTTCAAACTTCTTCAACACAGGTTATGCACGTTCATGTCTTTTAGTAACAAGAAAAGGGTGATCTAGATAGTTAAGAAAGGATTCAAAGATGGAGCAGAGTTCTAGGGAAGATGGGACACTTTCGATTAATAGAAAATTGTGAGGAAAAGAAAGCATTGCTTTAAACTTATCTTGATGTCTATTATTGGTTCAATGCCTCAAAGCCTTTCTGAATACTAAGAAAGTAAAAGAAGTACTTTACTTTAGCAGGTGTGTTTATACTTACCATCTATGCTTTATAATTGATTTGTGATGCAAGAAAGCTATATTCATATGTGATATTTGTAACTATAAATAGTATTAGCAGCCCTTGGGGAAAATCAATATGCATTCTGTTTTATAGCACTGATAGAGAATTGGTATAGTTGGAGTCATTTTACTGTTCTAAATTATCATGTCTCTTCTATCTGGACTTTTAGGATGTCTCATTAGTCATAGGTGTGATTTATTTAAGTTATGTCCTTGATCCAGAAATCATATTTTTAGAGCACTGCGCTTTAAAACGAGGAACTGTATGAGGCAATTTCAAGAAGTGTATTTTGGCAAACAGCCAGGGATACTTGTTTTTAAGCTTTTCAGTCTTAACTATAAAGGCACCTGAAGTTCGAGAACACAGAAATAAATGTGAGGAGGATTATTGGGGGAAACTTCCATCATATACATGGCTTTTCTGAGCCTTTGAGGAAAGGTAGCATTTAGTTAAGTTGAGAAGCAAAGTGTCATGGGGCGAGAAAGAAGACAGAGTGATAGAAGAAGAAAAAGGGAGAAAAAATGAAATATTGTAATTACCTTTCTGATTAGAAGACAGAATTCATATTGAAGATTATGAGACAGTACTTCTGTGTAATTCCTTTTTTGTGTGTAGGACTTTAAAATATAAACATATGCCTATAAATGTGCACTTATTTCATCATCACAAAAGTAGGAAGTAGAGACAGATAGATATCATTCCCTTCTGCAAATAACAAGGGTGCAGTCCAGAGACATCCTTGAGCTTTAATTTTTCTCAGTAAAATGGGAAGAATCTATTAGATGATTGCTCATAAATTAACTTCATGTCCTTTCAGGTACCCAACAAATATTTATAAAGCAGCTATGAGCCACACACTGTTCTAGGTACCTATGATGATTTAGCAATAGAACAGATAAAAATATCAACCCTTGCAAACCTTACAATTTATAATGGAAGACAGTAATAAACATAATAAAAAGTAAATTATATAGTGGGTCATACAAATGTTTTTGAGGAAAGAGAGCAGGAAAAGGGACATTGATTTGAAAGACAAGTTGAACAGAACCCATTGTACTTTTATTTATTCATTTAAAAATATATTTTAATTGATTTCAGATAGGCAGGAAGAGGGAGGGAGAGAAGGTGGGGTAGAGAGAAAAAGAGAGAGAGAGAAAGAGAGAGAGATATATAAATGGTGAGAGAGAATCATTGATTGGCTGCTTTCTGCATGTGCCCTACTGTGTGGGGATTGAGCTTGCAATCTAAGCATGTTCCCTGATCTGGAATCAAACCTTGACCACCAGGTTCATAGGCCAAAGCTCAATCACTGAGACACACTGGCTAGGTGAACCCATTTTATTTTTAAAAATATATTTTATTGATTTCTTACAGAGAGGAAGGGAGAGGGATAGAAGCCTAGAAACATCGATGAGAGGGAAACATCAACCAGCTGCCTCTTGCATGCCCCCCACTGGGGATGTGCCCACAACCAAGGTACATGCTCTTGACCAGAATAGAACCTGAGACCCTTCAGTCCGCAGGCTGACACTCTATCCACTGAGCCAAACCGGTTAGGGCCCATTGTACTTTTAAATAAATTCATTAGGGTAAGCTTTTTGAGAAAAGCTCATATAGATATCTGACAGAAGATAATACCAGCAGAGAGAAAGGCCTGTGTGGGGACCCCAAATCCTAAATTCCCTGCCATATGGAAAGGATCACAAGAACAGGGTGACTAGTAGAAGCCTGGGGGGGAATATCAGGGGAAAACAGAAGGCTGACAAGTGGGGGATGGGAATGGAGCAGGCAGCTCATGTAATCAATTGCAGTCCTTAAAAAGACCATCATTTAGTAAAAAAGCAGAACCATTGCAGAAATCTGAACGGGGGAATAATGAGATCTGACACAGGGAGACTTATTAACTCATTAAGGCAAGAATGCTGGCAGCTCCTCGGGGTAATAGCCAGAGGGGTCATGGGCAGTGAATAGATTATGACAGACCAGATTTTAAAGATTTTCCCAAAAGATTATTTAACCAATTGGACAGGGGCTATGAGTAAAAATCAAAGTCAAGTATGATGCCAACATGTGGCCTGGGTAAATGTAATAATGGAGTAGGGATAATGTGAGATGTAGAAAAGAGTAGATTTGAACATGTTTGTGGAAAGTAGTAAAAATTATTATTTATTTTTTATATATCTTAGTGGGTATAGAGTAATATGGTCTGTAGACACAAAGTTTGAATTATAAATCATTATAGACATGGTGTTTGGAGGTCCAAGAGGATAGGACGTTTATCTAAGGGGTTTAGAAAAAGAGAAAGGGCCCAAAGACTCACCCCGAAGGCCTCCAAAGAGAAGAGTTTGGGGAGAAAAGGAATCTGCAAAGTAGATTGAAAGGGATTCGGTGTTGAATTTGGGGAAAACTCAGAATATGTGTTGTCCCGACAACAGCATACAAAAGGATCACATAAGAGCTGTGAGCAACCATTGAATGCAGCTGATGTCGACTGAGTATTGAACACTGGATTTACCAACATAGACTCTTCCATGAGCTTCCTGAGGGCAGGGCTGTGTTCCTTATAATGCTGCAGAGTTAGAAACAGTCCAAGTGCAAGAATCTTCCCATCACAAAACAAACAAAGAAACAAAAACAGTCTCTAGGTCAGTGGTTCTCAACCTTCCTAATGCCGCGCCCTTTAAGACAGCTCCTCATGTGGTGGTTGCCCCCCAACTATAAAATTATTTCCATTGCTACTTCATAACTGTCATTTTGCTACTGTTATAAACTGTTATGTAAATAGCTGATAGGCAGGATGTATTTTCGTTGTTACAAATTGAACATAATTAAAGCATAGTGATTAATCACAAAAATAATATGTAATTATATATTGTGAAATATTTATTTCTAATTACAAATAAATGAAATTTTGTCTTGAATCATGGTGTAGCATGGGCAACAGTCTTCATATGACAACAGTAAACTACATTGCTACACTTTGCTACACCGAGGAGTGGTCTGTTGGTTCCTAAGACCATGGGAAATATGTGTTTTCTGATGGTCTTAGGCGACCCCTGTGAAAGGGTTGTTCGACCCCCAAAGGGGTCACGACCCACAGGTTGAGAACTGCTTCTGCAGAGTCTGGCACAATCCAAGTGCAAGACTCTTCCCATCACAAAAACTAAACAAAAATCAAGTCTCTAGATAAAGTACTATCACAAATGTTAGACTATGCACATCTATTATAATAAAAACACAGTATGCTAATTAGATTGGACATCCTTTTGGAGGACCTTCTGGACGAAGCGAGAGCTGCAAGGGAAGCCCGGGTCCTGGAAGCCAAGGGAAGGATGGCCAAACTCTTACATGAATTTTGTGCATCAGGCCTCTGGTTTTAAGTAATTGCTAATAATAAATAGCTATGGCCTGAAAAGTGTGTTGTTAATTATGTTCATTTCCTTTTTTCTTGTTCTTTTTAAACAAATTATTTATTCAAAATAAACCGAAAGCCAATAAAAACCTAATGGGGGGAGAGCTTAGGTGACTGTTCAGAGTAGGCAAGGGCCTGCGGAAACACTTTGATGAAGAGATAATGATGTTATATGAGAACAGTATAAAGCATTAGGAAACTAGAGACTAATGGTGCCAATAATAAATTAGAGTCACTTATACTGATGTAATTAATGCCTTCAAGATAATATTAAGTTTTAAATCAAGTTAGTTAAATAAAATGAGACATTTCGTTTTTTACCTTGGTTAGCTCAGCGGAGAACTGAAATACAGTTTTCTCCTCCATTCTGACTAAACCCCATGCGTGTACTTGATCCCAGCACCAGAGATGAAAGAACACACATGCACTACAATGGGTCCTGACTTTTCTGATGCCTCAGAGAACAGAATTATCTCCCGGGACACTGCAAAACAAAAACCACCCTCATGGGCCTTATCAAAGCTCTATTTCATTCGTTTGAATTTAGCAATGCTTACCAAAAAGTACTATTTAAAATTAAAAAAGTATGGACACAAGAACGCAAACAAAAAACCAACAATAAAGAATATAACATTAATGTAAAAGAAAAATTAGAAATTCAAATCAAGCTTGAAAAACAAGCTAAGTAGTTGGAAACCAAAATTCTTACCAATTGGTTTGTACCATAACATCCTATCTAATAGACAGTATGCTAATTGACCCTCACATTGTCACAAAGATAGCAGTACCCATAGCCAATAAGGAGGGAATATGCTAATTGACTGCCCTGCCCTCAAAGATGATGGTGCCCACAACCACAATATGGCGGCCCTCAGTCCCTCAGGCCTGCAGGGGCACCTGCCTCTGGAGTCCCCCAGTCTTCTCAGCCCTCCAGCTGCTCAGGGCCAGCCTGAGGCACAGGCAAGTCTCAGATGTCAGCTTCCCAGCTGCCCAGAGCCGCCCAAGGCTCAGGTAACCAGAGCTGGCTAAGGCTTGTGCTGCTGGCAGTGGCAGCAGCAGAAGTGTGATAGGGTGTCACCTTCCCCTTATCACCAGGTCACCTCCTGCCCCTGAGAGCTCCTGGACTGTGACCTAGTGATTACGGGAAGGTGACATTCTATCCCTGGAGATTGGCTGGGCTGAGAGACCCCCCCCCTCCAGTGCATGAATTTTCATGCACTGGGCCTCTACTCTCTCTATATAAGAGCCTAAATGACCCTTACAACTGCTCACTGGTCGACCAGTCGCTATGACGATGCACTGACCACCAGGGGTCAGATGTTCAACACAGGAGCTGCCCCTTGGTCCTTAGTGCACTCCCACAGCCTACCTTCCATGGTCTCTCTCCCCAGCTGGCTGGCCCCCATCATCCCTGATGGAGACTGGCTAAGACAGCCCTGATTGGCCCCAATCTCCAGTCAGGCTGAGGGACCCCACCCATGCACCAGTTTGTGCACTGGGCTTCTAGTAACTGATAAAGAAAACATGTCGACATGATACTTGAATATTTTGTACTTAAGAGGAACATCTCTTCACATGAGGTAAAATATCCCGAGAAGCATACAACCATCCCACTGTGAACAAATAACAGTATAAGGAGGAAGATTCCTCTGGCCTGGTGTCTCTCAAGATAGTAGGAATACTTAACATACCTTATGAGGACCACAGGAAGAAAATCATCACCTCATGTGTCTTTAGGGATTTTAAAATTTTATCCAAGGTATACACTTCTTTTTTTCCTCTGAATAGAATTTCAGACAGAGATTACATTCCCAGCCTTCTCACCCCTTCGTGTGGCCAATGGATTATGAATGGCAGTGATGAATACAATGTTTCATGCTTTTCCGTGAAGAAGCTGACCGTCTTTCACTCCCTTTGCCCTCCCCTGGGGTTGGGTGTGGTCACAGGCTGAGGGCTGGCTTTCACATACAGAATATGTCAATAATTTAGAGCAGTGGTTCTCAACCTTCCTAAGGCCATGACCCTTGCATAGAGTTCCTCATGTGGTGGTGACCCCCAACCATGAAATTTTGCTACTGTTATGCATCGTGATGTAAATATCTGCATTTTCCAATGGTCTTAGGCTGCCCCCAAAGGGGTCTCGACCCACAGATTGAGAACCGCTGATTTAGAGGATATCAGTGACCAGACAAGGACTTAAGTTCCTAAGGTCCTGTGGAAGGGAACTGTGTCCCCACCCTGGATGGCTCACAACACCCACTTTTGGTCTTTTTTTATGAGGGAGAAATTAACTGTTCTATTTGGCCAAGGCAATTTTTAATGTCTTTGTTACTGGTGCTTAGCATAAACTCTAACCAATTGACATACACGTCCTAGCATAGTTTCCTGCCCATAAAGTGTACACCCTTTCTATTTTATTCAGAATGTATTCAATGAATATTTACTATATATCTGATCATGAAGTACCTTTATCAGTCCTTAAACTTTTGAGCAATTTTTATGTGCTGCACATTTTATTTTTATAAGGGCCAATGAAGAAACATGAATAACATTATTTTCTTAATGTTTAACAAAGGAAGTAAATCAACCTCGACAGAAAGTTCATCTTTCTTGAAAGCCTTAGGAATTCCCAATGACAAATCCTTTTCATGACAAAAAAATGACTTTGTAGGGTTCTCATACCTGTTGTTTCAAATTCATGGCAAACACATCAACTTATTTGTCAGTAGAAAATATAAAATTATGAGTTTGCAAATAACATTTGTAACAGATGAATTGACCAAAGATAAATGTGTTCAATGGAAATATATATCAATGATGCCAATAGTTTTTTTGATAAAAATAAAAGGAATTGTAAGAAAACATTAATACCATCACTATGACCAAATACCTGTCATCAATTCTTGTAAAAATAAAGTTTTACAAAAGGCACAGCCTCCTTTATATCTACAACTCTTCCACAGGTATTTTCCTTCATTTTACATGTGTCTTCTATGCATTAAATATATTTAAATGTATAAACTATTTGTTTTATACTATTGTCTAGCAAACATGCACATTTCGTCACCTCCTCTGACAAGCTGATAATAATGTTGTGGCAATATAACGCATTGCTATTTAAATCCGTTCTCTTGGTTTACTGCTCAGTAATGTAAGAATATTGTTCTTTCAGTAAAATTGAAATGTGTTTGAACATACTACAATATGCCCTGATTACACTGCATGTTTTGAAATCTCTGTAATTGATTGCTGCTTTCCCTTCATGGATCACACAGTGGCATTTTGTAGTAGCAGCTTCTGCTGATGCATGGCCACTTGGAGCAGAGGACAGGTTTTTCCAAAGAGACACAGGCCATCTCTGCTCTATTGCCACTTATGCTCAGGCCTGGAGAGCATACAGAGCATGATGCTTTACTGCAAAGTGTTTTTATGGCCTTACAAGGAAAATCAGGGCAGACTAAGTGAGGGGAGTAATCTGGTTGGGACTTCATGCTCAGAGGATTCTTTACCAATAACTGACCGTTACTGGAAGGTAAACTTTTAATAGTTTCCCAAGTTTCAATACTGGAGGTCCTAGTATATAACCTGTGCATTAATGACATAATCAGAGATTTTCCATCTGTGAGCCACTGCACACTGATGCACAACAAGGGTTTTGAAAACACGCAACATCTAACTCTTTTGTCAGGGGCACTGAGTTCTTTTCCCTTAGATCAGTGGTTCTCAACCTTCCTAAGGCTGCGACCCTTGCATATAGTTCCTCATGTGGTGGTGACCCCCAGCCATGAAATTTTGCTACTCTTATGCATTGGGATGTAAATATCTGCATTTTCTGATGGTCTTAGGCGACCCCTGTGAAAGGGTCATTCAACCCCCAAAGGGGTCTCGACCCACATGTTGAGAACCGCTGCCTTAGATTGTCAGATAAAAGTGACAACAGCCGTCTGATGTGAGTGAATCAAAATTGTACCTATTTTCCCCAATTGGAGAGGGTGCAGACTAGGCTGAGAGAACCCAACCCACACCCGCTCTGTGCATGAATTTTGTGCACCGGGCCACTAGTCTAATAATATTTAGAGAAGAATTAATGCACATTAAAATACAAGTTACTAATACACCTTGCTAGCAAGGTCTTTGTTATTTGAAAATAACTTACAGATTACTTGGAATGTGCAAGCTAAACATGAACTCTTTACCCTTCTCCTTCTGAAAGACCTTCTAACACTTCATGTAGTCCATTTTCTGGAGTAAAATTAACAGAATCTGTCTAAATGTGCCTTCAATCACCAATCGCCCACACCATTATGGACTGCAGATTAAGAACATCTAACTCTTAGGTTTCATTCTCTCTTCCCATAAAATGTTTTGTTGCACTTTGGCATATTTCTCTTTTGTTAGTTCAAGAAAATGTGATTTGCTTTTGAGATCTAATAGACTATCTCTATATGTAATTACAATAAAAATAAATGGGTAATTTTAATAATGAAAAGAGAGTTCTACAGCACTCTACGTAGAGAAAATGGAGATGCAGTGAATAAATAAGTAAATTAAATTCTTTAGACTTTATAAAAAGGACCAATATATAACTCAATAGAAAGTTAATATAAAAACCATATTTGCATTTGGTTTAAATGGTCAGTAAATGTATTATATATAACACTATTTAAAAACGAATTTCTGTTTAAGGATTTGGTTCCAAAAATGGCCAAGAAATAGTCAAATAGCGTGGATTCCTTCCTGTATCTGTCTTGTAACTGTCATAACAATGGTGTTTGCCAAATGTTTGCAATGCAATGGATGTCTGTTGAATTGCATTGCATCAATGTTTTATGAATAAATGCATGCTTTAACATTTCTTATCTGCATTATTTATCTGGGGTTATTCTCTGTTTTTGTTCCTTAGAGAAGAACTCATCTTTGGAAATGAGATACACTGAGGTTTGGATTCTCCTGCTCTCTACATTAACTCTGTGACTTTGAACAAGTCACCTGTTTTGCACAATGTGCCATGCTTTATAAACAGTTTTCTCTCATCTAAAACAGACATGATGACTCACAAGTTATGATTAAATATAATATTGACACAGCAAACATGAAATAAAAGCTATTACAACAAAATAAATACATTTGTGAGCAAAAGCATTTATTACTTACCAATCCTATTCCCTAACTAGAAAAAAGCTGGCAAATGATTATTGGAATGAGGTTGTACAGGTTTGTGTGGGTATAAGAAAATACACTGGCCACAGTGTGGGCTGTTTTTGTATATTTAAGGCAATTATAACAAATTTTACAACTTACTCATATAACTAATTTTTGGTTTACTCTACTTTTTTTTTTTTTTTTGGTCTGTGGGTTCAGAAAAAAAACACACAAACAAACAAAAAACATTAACACCAAGTGAAGTAGAGCTAGCAAAAATACAGATCTTTGTATTTTTAAAAAGTCCCAGTGCTAAAGTTAAATATGAAAGCTGAATTCATAGTTCACTTTAATAGTCACTTAACTTCACAAATAAACATTTTTGCATTTTGATTATATTAGCATTCACCTAAATAATTTTTAATTACAAGTGTCAACTTTGGCATTCCAAAAGTGAATACGAATAGTGCTTTTTCAATTTTCTGGGATCAAAGATTAATGGCATAAATACTTTCAATACATTTTTCAGAAATTTTGCCAAAATGGACACAATTTAATTTAGACAAGGTGATATTAGTTTGATATTCAATATAGAAAAGTATCTATTTGACTGAGACATTCCTTTTCAGGAAGCATTCTGAAAGCCCTAAATACATTTTTATTTCTCGTTTCCAATGTCTATCAGGCTGGCACAAGTATATTCCAATGAGTCACAATGAACAGATTTGTGTCCAGAGTATCAAACCAAATGATGAGATGAGGAGAAATAGTGTTTATGGTGGTTACTTAAGAAAACAAAACTGAAGTCATATTAAAAAGGACATTATTATTTTTTATCTTTATGTTTGTTTTTTAAACATTTAATTACAAATTAAAGTTTACCTAAAGTCATGGTATAGCAATTATTGCAAAAAAGATACTAAAACAATTTTCCTTTATGGTATTTGTGGAAATAGTTTAAACAAATCAGATTGAACCCTTAACTTAGTTAAGAAGAAACAGGTAATTTCAATAAGAAGTGATTATGAACAAAAGCTACCTTGAAGGAATAAAAACACCCTATGGGTATTAATGGAAATAAGCCAGTCAGAGAAAGGTAAGTATCACATGATGTCACTCATAAGTGGAATCTAACAAATTAAATAAACTGATGATCAAAAATAAACCCAGAGTCACAGAGGCATGAACAGACTGTTGAACCTCAGAGGGCAGGCATGGGAAGGGGGAAGAGATCAACCAATGAACTTGTATGTTTAACCCCTGGACACAGACAATGGGGTCGTGAGGGCCTGGAGGGAGGGGAAGACTGGAGCAGGCTGGCAGATGTTAATGGGGGAAAAGGTAGATCCATGTAATACTTTCACCAATAAAGGTTTTAATAAAACACAAAAAGAACCCAAAACAGAGGAACCTGACAGGAATGAGTGACTCAGATACATGTGGAAAAATAAAATTTCACAAACTTACGGTAACCCTGAGAACATGAAATGAATACAGATGCCAGAATCAAGAAGAATTGCTCAATTAACAATTCAGAAAAATAAATCTTGATAAATTACATCAATACATATATTTCTTTTATGGATATTACTATGATAAATTTCATTTAATTAAAAAATTATATAAAGCAGTACTAATTAAATTAAGAATTTGACTAAAGCATCATGGTATTTAAATGACTCATTAGAGGGAAAATTTTAAAATGTACACTTGAATTTTATTAGTATTTTATATTTAAATATTATATTTAATTAATTAAAATGGTATAATGTTTATTATAAAAATTTAGGTAGACATTTTATGGTTAAGGCTGAAGCTTTACATATATTTTTTCTTTTTTTTTCTTTCTAACTTATTTCTTTTTTCTAAAGGACTGGAGGATGCTTACAGGCCTGGAACCAACTTCCCAAGCAAGACTGGTTGGCAAAGGAAGACTTGACTTGAAAGAATTGCTAAGGCAAAGCCCGCCTGCTTTACATGTATTTTCACATTAACTTTTTCACACAGTAAGCTGTCCTACAGCTGTCAGGAAAGCCTATGAAGTAAAATTGATATTTTTTACAAACCAACTCAAACCATCTCATTCCACACCAGAAACTACATATTCTATTTCAATTTACTTGCTCAATTTTTCTCCTTTCTTAATTAAAGGGCAACTTCTCCAACCTTTACGAATACTTTTCACTATACTTAAAGCCACTCTCATTTTGCCCAAGGTCATGCTTAATCTCTGACTCTTCAATTTAGAACATAAAAAAAAATCTCCCTCATTTATTTAATATATTCATAAAATATGTATAGAGCAATTATTATTTGCCAACTACTGTAATGCATTCTGGGGCTAAAATGGAGGGAAAATGGGCACATTTCCTATCTTACAGAAATTGTATTTTACATGGTTACATAGTGTACTAGAGGCCAGATGCATGGAGATTCATGAAAGAATGGGCCTTCCTTCCCCTGGCTGTCGGCTCCACCTTCACTCTGGCCAGAGCCTCCTTTTTGCTCCAGCCAGAGCTGACTTTTGCCTTCCCACAATGCTCAGAGCCCCAGAGGGGTTGGGGTGGTGCAGAATGCCCCGGCTGCTTGGTGCCTATGTATGCAAATTAATCCTCTAGCTTTGTTGGATTATTTTGCATACTCACTCCTGATTGGCTGATGGGCATCACAAAGATATGGTCAATTAGCAAGTTAGTCTTTTATTAATGTTAATGGTTGTACAACCAACTGGATGATCAGACACTTAGCATATTAGGGTTTTATTATATAGGATAAGAAAACATGGAATTGCAAGATTGGTGATGTGCAAAGACAGCAAAGACACTATTAAATTAGCTAGAGAAGGTTTACAGAGGAAAATATGAATCAAGTGAAAGAATTAGAATATTAATTAACTGGAACATCATATACAAAGATCTAGAAGGGGGTAAAAGCTTGAGACGTCTGAGAATCTAACAGAAATTCAGTGTGGTAAGATAGTAGAAGCTGAGATGAAACATCTATATATCTTCTATATATATAAAATCCTAATATGCTACTAGAACGAATGGTGGAACAAGAGAACAACCAAATAACCAGTCACTATGATATGTGCTGACCACCAGGAGGCACACATAAAACATGGTGGGCATTGGTAGGGGCAGGATGGTAGAGCAGGTGAGCGGGGGTGCCAGATTAAGGCAAGGCACCGGTTGCTGTCATCAGGGTGAGCTTCTAGTGGTTAATGAAAATTCTTTGCTCCCACACATTGTGGTACCGCCAGGAGCTCGCATCTGCTGCTGGTGCAGGCCCTACTTGCACCCACTGCTGGCGTGACGCTGACACTTGCACTCGCTGGCAACCATGATCACCCGGTGCTGTCAGAGGGTGTGAGCAGAGACTACTGGCCCTAATTGCCCCTCAGGGCTTCTCCACTTCTCCCTATTCCTAAGGGACAGCTGGGGCAGCATTTGCCCCCCTGATGGCAGTAGCTCTGCTCACACCACTGCTGGGCTGGGCCCAGTCACTTTGCGCCATCAGTGGGTGAGAGCGGGGCTGGTGCCATCAGTGTGTGGGAGCTACAGGGGCAAGAGCTGCACTTCTTGCTGATAGGGGGCTGCGGGCTGTGGCAGGAGGGGCCAGGTGGGGGCACAGAGGATGGGCGAGACCTGCCCCTGTGCCCACCGCAGCCTTTAAGGTGCATGAATTCGTGTACTGGGCCCCTAGTAATGACAAATAAAGCTGGAGACAAGCAGAATAGGACTCACTCTATGAGAATGTATTCTCAATAAGTCATCCCCTGTAAATCACTTTCCTTCCCCCAAGTCATCCTTGAGGAAGACAAAGTAATTTTTTTATAAGTTTTAATTTAGTCAGTTCAATCACTTCCTTAAAATGAATCACCATCTCCCCACCTTCTTCAGTAA
The DNA here is from genome assembly GCA_004026805.1 of Lasiurus borealis. Taxonomy (NCBI): domain Eukaryota; kingdom Metazoa; phylum Chordata; class Mammalia; order Chiroptera; family Vespertilionidae; genus Lasiurus; species Lasiurus borealis. The sequence continues at coordinate 16,878 of PVJN01016110.1, read as the reverse complement.
AAATTTAAATTTCTGAGCATGCTAATTCTTAGTTTTATTTATTTCCTTGGACAAACTCACTTACTGCTACCCCCAAACAACCTCTTTACCTCTTTTAGAATGAGCATCTCCTTTTCACAACTGGTGAACTCATTTCTCCTCAGACTCAGCTCAGGTGTCACATCCGCTAAATGATCTCTTAGCCCTTCTTTGCACCCTTAAGAGGCAAATATTCTTTTTGTGATTTTAGAGATTTAATGCTTAGTTAACCTATGAGTCTCTGTCAGCTACATTGTGAATTTTATGCAAATATTACTTTAAAATTTATTTGTCTATCTCCCACATTTAGAACAGTTATAAAATCATACTATGCACTCAACATGATGACATATTAAAATGATACCCTATCTAATAAAAGAGTAATGTGCAAATTGACCATACCTCTGCTACATTCACCAGCCATGCCCACTAGCCAATCAGGAATGAAATATTCAAATAAACCCAACCACAATGGCTGCAGCCAAGGAAAGTAGGAGGGAGGCTTGAGTTGCTCCTAGAGATGGAGGAAGCCAAGCTTTCCACCTGCCCTGGCAGGCCCAGTCCTCTGTTCAAGCATACAAAGTTTTAATTACAGAAGATAAATAAATCCCAACAGAAATGGCTGCCACCACAGAGTGAGCAGGAAGCCTGGCTCCACTCTAGGCTATGAAGTTTCAATTGTAGAAGATAAATAAATCCCAGATACCAGAGCCTCCCCTTGGGTCACTGGGGTGTGTGGCTTGCCTACAAATCACCACAGGCCCCTCGCCCAAGTCACCCCACACCCCCACCCTGATCTGGGACACCTTTCAGGGCAAAGCAGCTGGCTCCCACCCGTGCACCAGGCCTCTATCCTATCTAATAAAATGGTAATATGCAGATTGACCATCATTCTAACACACAAGGTGACTACCCCCATGTGGTCAAAGATCTTGCCCCATGTGGACACAAGATGGCTGCCACAATATGGCCAGCAGAAGATAGAGCTTGGGAGGGACCAAGCCTGCAAGGGAGGGCAGTTGTGGGCCAGTAGGACAGCAGGGGAGGGCAGTTGGGGGCGATCAAGCCTTCAGAGAAGGTTAATTAGGGGTGACTAGGCTCGCAGGGGAGGGAAGTTGGGGGTGACCAGGCCTGCTGGGGAGGGCAGTTAGGGGTGACCAGGCTGGCAGAGGAGGGAAGCTGGGGGCAAACAAGCTGGCAAGGGAGCAGTTAGGCATCAATCAGGCTGATAGGGGAAGAGATAGGGGGTGACAGACAGAAGCGGTTAGGGGCAATCAGGAAGGCAGGTGGGCAAGCGATTAGGAACCAGCAGTCCTGGATTGTGAGAGGGATGTCCAACTGCCAATAGGATCGGGCCTAAATGGGCAGTCAGACATCCCTTGAGGGGTCCCAGATTGGAGAGGATGGAGGCTTGGCTGAGGGACACTCCTGTCCCCGTGTTTGAATATCATGCAACAGGCCTCTAATATTATATATAAAAACCTCATAGTTCACTTGCACAAACAATAATATACCAAAAGTAAGGCAATGCTATTAGAATACAGAATAAGTATCTTTAGGAATACTACTTCAAAAAAGGGAGACCAATTTTAAAGAAAGCCTGTAAAAAATCATCCAAAGAGCCAAACCAGAGTGGCTGAGTGGCTGCTGAGTGTTGACCTGTCAACCAGGGTTCGATTCCTGGTCAGGGCACATCCCAGTTTGTAAGCTCAATCTTCAGTGTGAAGAGTGTAGCTGATCAATGATTCTCTCTCATCATTGATGTTTCAATCTCTCTCTCCCTCTCCCTTCCTCTCTGAAATCAATAAAATATATTTTTAAAAATAAGAATTGTGTTGAAAGTCAGCATACCAACCTCCTTGTGATAGACTGACTGCTAATATATCTTTGCTAAAAGCCACTTGAGACCGCCATTAAGAATGACTTTTCCTCAAGCTCTGTCCATCAGTAATGAGCTCATAAACTCAAAGAGCAAAAGCTTTTATGGGCCATATTCTTTAACAAGGGAATAAAGTCCTTCGTAACGTTATTAGGAATTACCATGGGGATAAATCAAATCACTGTTACTGTACTTCACTTTTCAGGAAAATCAGCAGATTTCAAAATGGAACACTGAAAGCTAAGGTCTCAGTAGTATTAGTTGGTGATACAGTATGGAATAATTTTAAGACCTATTTAACATGAATATATTCATTTATGCGATATTTATACATGCTTTAAATTTGCACAGATATAGAAAATCAACTTCATGTAAAAGGCTATTTTCTTAGCTGCGGTGGGGGAAATTCCAAGGAAAGTGAGTTCATGTGATTCATGGGATTCTGGCAGAATAACTTGGTACAGTTATTACATGATATTATTTAACTAAATATATTTGAACTTTGATATTCCAAGTCAGCTGTCTTTTATTCCACTCTGTCCTGAGACACAAGAAAAACAATGTATGGCATCTGAGGATTAATATCTGGGCGTTACTCAGAAATAATTTAATCACAATTTTCAAAGCACAATGTATTTCATTGAAAAATACATATTTTATATTCACCCCTGAAGGATATTGGAATGATCAGCTGTTCTATGAAGTTCAAATTATGGAAATTTCAAGAAATTGTAAACCTACTTTCTAGACTATAATGAGTGAGAATCTGGAGTTCTTTCCCCAATTCTAGAATACTTACCCTTATCGGAATAAAAAAATAAATAAAGAAATCAGTTTTAGTGTAATTCTACTGCCTGTAGAAGTCAGCAAAGTCACACAGGCTGACAAAAATAATAACAGACAAAATTACTTCGCAACAAAAACTACCTAATTCCTAAAGGGGTATTACTCAAGGGATAATCTCATATTTTTTTATGTTACTACTGTGCAATAAATCTATTTATATATAATTCTCTTCTACTTACAATATGAAGAAAGTTTTGCATTTTGTTTGTTTGCTGGTTTCGGTATAATTTGGTAGTTTTTTAGCCATGGAAAAGCACTGGGAGTCAGAGTAAGGCATTTCAGCTCAGTTCAAGATCTATGTCATGGGTAACGAGAATGCTCAAAGGTGAATGTTCCCTTCACCTCTGATAGTATGAGAATGTAACGAAAAAAAAACTCCATGGGACAAATTCATTTAAAGAGGGATTAAAGAAATTCAACACCACTTTTATTTCTTGACTTGTGTTTATATAACTGGTATAAAATTCTAGAGGAGGCATATCATGTATTTGATAAATCAAAATAAGTTGCCCCTCCTTCATACCTATTCAAGAGATATGAGCTAAAAGAAGGCATGTCCATTTGTGTTGTCCATAGACATAGCCCTTTGTTTTGATGATTAGAAAGAATCTGTCCTCAAAAAATTGTCATAGAGCCTTACTAGTTATGTCATGTATGTGCTTCTTCGAATACCTTGGTTTAAAGTTGAGCTAGATGAAAATGGTATCAGTCATTTTCAGTCTCCACGGTAAATATTTGTATTCCAACTGTTATGCAAGCATTCATAAATAGCTTCCTTCTTCATTTGCAATGCTGTTCCCATTTAAATTCAATGCAGGCATTAGAGAACTGGTCTATTTTTTAAAATATAATTTCTTGACCAGGTTTAGAAATGTATCAGTTATAAGAAAATAAATAGCTTGGCATATATAAGAAAACAGAGCAGGATTTTCCAATATAACAAGGGGGATTTATATTGCCTTGTGAAATGTAGAGCAATAAATTACTTAGAGTTATGTTATTTAGTACACATTAGTGTGTGAGCCTGAAAGTGTAAGAGATTTCTACTTCATTCACTGATGTATTCCAAATTCCTGGAGGAAAATGACTTAAAAATAGAGGGTGCTCAATATTATTTGTTAACTAAATATATTTGGACTTTGATATTGTTTTCTATAAAGCAAAGATGCACTAATGCACTCATTTGAATTTTTCTCCTTTCTCCGTATACACTTCTAAAAGAATAAATTTAAAGAAGAAAACAAGTAGCAAATAGACTATGGAAAAAAAAAACAGTGGAAGTAAGAAAGCTGTTCCCTATGGGCATAAATGAACATTAGGCTGATGGGCCTCAGAGGTGGCAATATTTCCTCAAATTTAATGCAGTTTTTTTCCCACTTTATTTTGTCACTGTACCTGAAATGTTGTCTGATAGAGATTTGTTTCGATTCATGGATTTCATTGTTATAAATGCAAATAGCTCAGAAAGTTATGGGAGCAATTAATAAAGTAGCTCAATTAGATTATTTAGAACACAAAATTTATTTGCAACCACTTTAATGAAATAGGCTTTCTTCCAAGAGACATATAAGTGATTTGGGAGCAACATACTGGTTAGGAGGCCAGGTAGGAAAATACAAGGTTCAATTCAACCTTGAGAAATAGATTGTGTAAAAAAGAAGTGTAAAGGGACAGAAAAAGTCACGAGCTTTGCATTTCAGAAATGTCCTATGCCCTTACTAGATAGTTCAGTTGGTTAGAACATTGTCCCAATATACCAAGGTTATAGGTTTGATCCCTGGTCAGGGTATATACAAGAATAAACCAATGAATGCATGGATGGATGGATGGAAGGATGGAACAACAAATCAAGTTCTCTCTCTCTCTCTTTCTCTCTCTCTCTCTCTCTCTTATCCCATCTCTCTCTCAAATCAATAAATATATTTTTCTAATTTCCTATAATCAGCCCTGGACTCAACAATTGTGGAGAAAGGACTGTCCTATCATTTTCCATGAATGGGGTATTTTTCCAATTTATTAAATGTAGCCATGTTTCATTATTTTTATGCTACTATAAATGAGATCATTTCCTTTTCACATAGATCATTATTAGTGTAGAGAAACATCACTGACTTTGTATGTTAATGTTGTATCTTGCAACTTGACTGAATTCATTTATTTGTGCTAACAGGACTCATACACTCAATAGTATAACAACCCCATCCCCCAAACAGAACAAAATAAAACAGAAAACATTAAGGCAATTAAAATAAGCAAAAAAAAAAAAAAATGAATGGATAGTTTTTCCAAAAAGGACTTAGAAATGCCTAACAAGTGCTCAATATCACTAAGTATCAGAGGAATGCAAATTCAAACCTTAATAATATATTACCTCATACCTGTTAGGATAAACTGAAAAATAACAAGTGTTGGTGAAGGTGTGAAAAAAAAGGAACCCTTATATTCTCTTTGGGGGGGATGTAAATTAATACTGCCATTAGAAAACAGAATATAGGTCCCTCAAAAATAACAGCACTACCATATGATGTATATTCCCTCTTCTGAGTACATATCCAAAGAAAACGAAATCAGTAACCTCAAAGGGATATATGCATTCTAATATTCATTGGAACATTGTTGACAATATCAAAGATATCGAGATACGGAAACAACCTAAGTTTCTATCAACAGATTAAAAAGAAATTAGCCCATCGCCACCTATATATACCCCTTAAGATTTTGGAAGAGGGAGCTTTAAAACTGATTAATTGAAAGTTGAAAAGGAGGGTTTCTTTGAAGAGAGTTGTCAGAGTTCTAGGATATTTTCTCACTGCCAAGGGCTTCCTCATTGCCTCTGTTTGTGTGCAGAGGGGGAGGCAAGCATCGGCATTCCAGTGGAGATACTCAACTAACTTGTCTGTGGCTGGCCTGGTACAAAGCCGGCTGGCTCCAGCTGGCCAGTGGGGCTCAGTGCTTGAGCCTTGACCTAAGAACCAGGAGGTCTCCGTTAGGTGTCTAATGGCAGAGCCCTGAAAGATGACCCACGGTAAGAGGTCCATTTTCCCCTAACTCAAGGAAAACGTAATTGGTCTGAGACATGCAGTTACTTGCATTCTCATCGCTGAGAGGGAGAAAATAGGAAGTAATCTCAGAGAACTCGCTGCCTGGGCCCCGAGTCTCAAAACACACTCTTTCTGAGGCTGCTGTGTCAGAGCGACAGAGCCTTCAGGTCACCAAAGTCTTCTCTAATGACATTGTTATCTCCAGACTGAAGTTATACCATTTCATAATTACATATGGATGGGGGACGGAGAGAAAAATGATTTCAGGGTACTTTCACAAATTCTGCAAATCTACCCTCATTTCTGATTTTATGCTACAAAAGACAAGGTATGGAATGCTATCTGTCTTCTTTTATTTATTAATTTATTTGTTATTTATTTATTTATTTATTTATTTATTTATTTATCTTTCCCCTATTTCCTTCCCCACCCCCCAGTACATGTGCTCATCCATCTCCCCCCCTCGCCCCTACCCTCATTGCCCTGTATCCACTGGTTATGCTTACACACATGCATACAAGTCCTTCAGGGTTGATCTCCTACAGGCCCCTCCCCCCAACTTCCCCTGCCTTCCCACTGTAGCGGACAGTCTGTTCATTGCTTCTTTGCCTCTGCATCTGCTTCCCTCCCCACCCCGATTCTTGGTATGAAATGCTATTTGACCTCATCCCTAGGCCCTCGGCCACTTCACAGAACACAGAAGGCTGACTGTGTGAACGGATCTGGAGGGAGCCATGCCTGCCTCATTGAGTCAGCTGCAGCACTGGCCCCTGCTGCCGGGTCTGAATCTCCATCAGCAGAGAGAGTGCCTGAAGACAGAGCTCCTATTTGTTTACTCATCAGTTTTCTGTGCTTGGAAGAGTGTCTGAGGAGGAAAGTAATGCCAATATTGTTGAATTAAATTGCCTGGATCTGCATGTTGTTTAGCAGAATAGAAAAGAGTAAAAATAAAAACGTGCGGATTCAACTAGGGAGTCGGGATTTGGATAGAGAGACAAGCATACCATTTCTATGATCATCCCTTGACAGAGGACAACTCATATGGTTTCATTAAAACCAGAGTGAGACCAGCTAGAAGTATTACATTTTTCAAAGGACTAGTTTTCATGTATCTCAATTAGCGTATGATTTGCCATTATGTCTCATTAAACTGCCGATTTTAAAAACTGTACATCAACTGTTCACATCACTTGCGCTAATAATTTGGGTTCTCTGAGAAACGTGTTCAAAGAGAAGTCGGTACCATCTGTTGCTAAATATCTTGTGCTTTTCTGCAGCTGTCTGCTATGGAGTGTGTTTGGAGGAAATAGCTCGGTAAGCAAGTCACCTAGATTTGAATTTGAAGCCCCACCTTGCAACTGTGTGGTCCTGGTCAAGTTATCAGTGAAATGCCGTTTACATTTTTAGGAGGAAATGAAAGAAGATAAGGCCTTAGCACATTATCAGCCTTACAAAAAATATTCCATAAATGTCAAAGTTATTTGCATTATATTTTTGAAAGAGCAATGTTGACTTTGTAGTTTTACTCAAAGGTCTTTACTTGGGAATCTGCATATCGCAATCATTTTCTTTGTAGTATTTAATGCAACCAAGCAAGGCAAAGAGAGGCTACCGGTATGTTTATATTTTCCTATCCCACTGTTTTAATGTCTATGTCCAACTCTACCAGATGCCAGTTCAAGGTGACTAAAGTCCTATATTAATTCTGAAATTAAGTAAAATGAATTCATAAATTAATATTTTGTGTAAATAATATGAATTGAACAAATTAAATCCCTCCCTCCTTCTTTCTCTTTCTCTCTCTCTCTCTCTCTCCCTCTGTGTGTGTGTGTATTTAAGCACCCCAATGCAAATAATCCTAAAGAAAAAGCTTTGAGACTCTGTGTGTGTGTGTGTGTGTGTGTGTGTGTGTGTATTTATGCAAATAATCCTAAAGAAAAAGCTTTGAGACTCTGTGTGTGTGTGTGTGTGTGTATTTATGCAAATAATCCTAAAGAAAAAGCTTTGAGACTCTGTATGTGTGTGTGTGTGTATTTATGCAAATAATCCTAAAGAAAAAGCTTTGAGATTCTGTGTGTGTGTGTATGTGTGTATTTATGCAAATGATCCTAAAGAAAAAGCTTTGAGACTGTGTGTGTGTGTGTGTGTGTGTGTGTGTGTGTGTAAATAATCCTAAAGAAAAAGCTTTGAGAGAAACACGTGCACAGCAGCCCCACCTCCTGGGCAGCATGTGACACTTGCAACATTAGCCATAAGCAGGGGCCAGGGCAATGATCCTGCAAAGGGAGTGACCATGGGTTCCATCTCAGGTCAAACATTAGCATCAGTATGTCTTCCGTCCCTAGCATGTGGCTCCTGATATTTCTGACCACTGTCCACCAGCTTTTCAATGTTCTCACACAGGTCTCCAAACCTGATGAAGCATTCCATTACTCACATGTGTGCAAGGCTGGAAAGAGACCACGGCAGCATGTGAAGTAATAAATGCAGCCGCTGTGTTACCGGTAACGTTCACATCACTGTTTTCAACAGTTCCTCACAATGAGGAGTGTCAGGGATGTGAGCACTCACAGGCAAGGTCTTTGAAAAGCTGTCTTACATATGAATTAACGGTTTTCATTTGTGATGGTAATTGGTGACTGCAGAGAGCGAGGAGAATGGTAGTGCCTCTTCAAACTAACAATCTTTTGTCTGCTTAACAAACAGTGGGATAAAGATGGCAAAAGCAAATCAGAAATAATATGACCATTATATCCTCTCAGCACACAGATGAATGCCTAACTTTTTTTTTTTTTTTCATGGCGTTTTCTTTTCTTTTTTGTAGGTAAACCAAAACACATTTATCAGAGGTTGGAACTGAGAGGAAAAAAACACATAAATGACTTTTGTGACAGAAAGACAATGTCATATATTTTGATTCTAAGATTTGCAAAAAAATAATTGTAGCATGTTTCTAAGAAAGAAAATAAGAGTAGAGTACATTTAATCATTATTTTATTATGTTGAGAGGAATGATATCTGTCATCACTTTGCTTATACCTATAGGTGTGGGGGACTGGGATAGTAACTCTTCTATCTTATTTAAATACAGCTATTTTAATTTTAATCTAAATATATAATAAGATGGATAAAGTAAACTCTACAAGGATGGTAGGTAGATAGATAGAAGATAGATAGATAGATAGATAGATAGATAGATAGATAGATAGAAGATAGATAGATAGAAGATAGATAGAAGATAGATAGATAGATAGAAGATAGATAGATAGATAGATAGATAGATAGATAGATAGATAGAAGATAGATAGATAGATAGATAGATAGAAGATAGATAGATAGATAGAAGATAGATAGAAGATAGATAGATAGATAGATAGATAGATAGATAGATAGATAGATAGAGATAGATGATAGATAGATAGATAGATAGATAGATAGATAGATAGATAGATAGATAGAGACAGTATTATCTTTAAGGATCAATTTGCCTGAAAGTAGGGATGATGTAAAAGGAAACTTTAAAGCTTTCAAGAACCACTTTGAAATGATTTTTCTGATGGTGGAAGAGCCAAAAGTCATTCAAAATATTTGGAAGGTGTACTAGTTCCTAAACCAATCTTGCATGATCTCTCTGGCAAGTGTGATTCAAGAATAAGAGTATAATAGAAAATTAGAAAAAATTACATGGACACTAGAAGTGTGGATTGACAAGTGGAATTTATAAGCCTTTCAGAATAAATATTCAAAGTAACATCTCCAGATACATCAGCTGACAAGTTGGGAACCACGTATAAACAATGTGAGAGATTTCAGCCACCACCACACCTACCCAGTTTATGTTACCACAAAAAGTCTCTTCACCAGACTGCTCATATAAAAACTTCCAGAGAACTATATCGAGGACACTATTTTTAAAGACAGATATTAATCAAGTTGTCTTATTACACTTTTGATGTGCTGCCACTATATTGAATACTGTGCATTTATATGTAGTTTAAACCACAAAGATACACAAATATTTTTGATTCTTTTAGAATAGTAAAATTATAATATTTAGAATTATCATTATTATTCAATATTTGATGTTTATAACCTTAGGGCATTTTGTTTTCTTATAATTTCTGAATGAATAAAACATGGTCCTTAGAATCAAAGAGCTAGCAATTGAGAAAAGGCATATAAATTGGAAAAATAATAGATGATAGTAAAAAATAATGAACAAATAATTATTAAAATAAATATTTTTGTACATCTGAGGAGCTCAGAGCTCTTGAAAATACCTAAAAATAGAGTTTAATAGACCTCTTTAAAGAAATTCGAACTGTGATCCACTAAGCAGCCTAGACTTATTTTAAATTAATTCAATACATGCTCATAGGCAGGAATTTTTGTTATGATCATATCCAGCACTTAAATATATATATACATATATATTTTTTCTGGCTAACTACACACTCAACTTTAGACTATACTCCGATTGCTTTAAAAAATACGCCCTCAGATTGTTTCAAACTCTAAAGCGATTATGTTTGTTTGTTTGTTTGTTTGTTTGTTTTAAGGCATAAATTGATAAATTGATCTATTGCCTTTCTAGAGAAAATTTAAAATCTGAAATCTACCCAGATTTGTAATCAGGAATTCACCCCTAGCTCTGTTTTGAACATCAAAACTTACTTTAAAATATAAATTTTCATCACTCTTTCCTCTATATGTCTTATGAAAAATAGCCTTTGTCCTAAAGCAATCAATTCCAGGACCCTGGATTGAAGTCAGGAGAAAATATGGAGACACTATTTGGCCACAGAACAGCAAAGAGAGTAACCAGGAACATTTTATGTGAGAATGGTGAGTCAAAATGCCAACATCATGCAATCTCATTATCACTACATTCTTTCTTAATCCACACAGAAACCAAGACAAAGAATAGAAGATCCAGCTATGGGGGTAGACTCCCTCCCACCCCATGCTCATAAAATGACACGTAGACATTTACTATGATACTTCTATGATACTTGGGAATCAGTAACAAACCTGTCCTTGCTAGCTAACATAGTTTGTCACTAGTCCAATTCATCCTTAGGTACGTTAACTTCAGCAGGAATTTAAAAGTGTTTGCCAGTTTGGGTAAAGCACTCACAATGTATCTTTAAGAATTTCTCCAGCCTCTATTTCATGTTTTAGACTTAGAACAATCAGAAGCTGTGTTCCCAAATATTATGCAAGTATAAAGTTTTGCAACATAGCTATAATGTGTTCATTAGTTTGGCGATTTAAATATATTAAATTGTAGGATAAATAATTATTTACATTTCCCCACCAAATGAGAGCCGTTTGCGCTTGAATTTACATTTAACACTGTCTTAGTTGTACTGCATGTTACTGGAAGTTACCACGAGTCCCGCAAATTGGTACTTTTGATTAGTCTGACAAAATAATGATTTGTAATAACAGTTAACATCTTTTAGTCTTTTAATATGCTACCAGCCTCCCCTGAGAATAGCAATGACCAATTAGACTGAATTTGAAACCAACAAAATATCAAATTAGAAACTATTAAAATTATTACGCTTGAGGAAAAGAATCCAACTCACATCTGAATTGAGATACATTCTGTGATAAGAAGAGCAGCCACAAGGAAGAGATGGGTGCTCTCAGCGTTCCCAAGCCTGTTCTAAGTTCTGGGCAGATTTTAACTCATTTCTTCTTTAAGTGACTCATGAGTAGGTGCTATTCCTCTCCCTCATTTTACAGTAGAGGAAAGCGAGGTCCGAAGGAATCCAACAATCTGCCACAGTTTACACCGCTCGTCAGTGGTAACCTGGCTGCGCCACCACACGGTTAAGGTAGTAGTTACGGTGCCCAGGACACAGCCCAGAGTGAGAAAGCTGCAGACGAAGAACTGCTTGGTTTGTATATACCCCGTTTCCCCGAAAGTAAGACATCCCCCCAAAATAAGACCTACTTCCAGTTTTGCCTCTCGCTGTCATATAAGGCATCCCCCCCCAAATAAGAACTCCCCGATAATATAAGGCCCCTGAAGCTACCATAAGGCGTCTGACTCCTGATTTAAAAAGACCTCGCACTGCCTGAACAGCTCTGGCTGCGCTGCGGCCCATCAGTGAGCTGGTTTGTGATGACAAGGACTACCGTCCCGTAGACAGGTGATAAATTTCCTTTTTTTTTGTTCAACAATAAATGTGCACCGTCTTCTTCTTCATGGAAAAATAAAACACCCCCTGAAAATAAGACCTAGAGCATCTTTGGGAGCAAAAATTAATAGAAGACACTGCCTTATTTTCGGGGAAACAGGGTGGTCTCTTTCTTTCCTCCGGTTCTTCTGGGTTTATACAAGTCCCTGGTCCTCGGCGACTCTGACTCAGAGACAAGAAGCAGGAGTCATCTGCCTATACACTAATTTCCTCTGCGCTCTCAAAATATTTCAAAATGTGCAGGGAAGAGCATCTGGCTGCACTCACCATCATGTCTTGCATGAACCCTTCTGCCCGTCTCTGCTCTGCCACCGCATAATTGGGCTTTCCCTTCAGGGACCTACCTTCCTTAACTAGACAACTTCATGGATTGTTAAGGTAAAACGCTTTTTGTGAAGAGATGGGAGGACATCAATGGATTTAAATTTTTATCCAGGAAAGAAAAGGCCGATTTGAAAGCTTTTGTGAATTTAATGCTGCCTATTTTAACTGATGTTTATGCAATTCTTTGGAAATGCATAATTACAGGCGAGCACAAACACAATTAAATTTCCGCAAGAAGGAATTATTGCATAACTTCCTATTACAATCGTCACTTCAGAGTGTCCAGCTGAGATAAGCGCAAGGAAAGACAATGATTAGGAAAGTTAAAAAAACACACAACAGAAACAAAAATCTCATAAATTAAACCTGAGTAGTTTATATTGTTAATACTCATATCCTACATTTTTACTTATAATCCATCTTTCTACTTATCAATATCTTTTTAAATATATTTTCATTGATTTCAGAGAGGAAGGAGAGGGGGAGAGAGATAGAAACAACAATGATGAGAGAGAATCATTGATTGGCTGCCTACTGCATGCACTTTACTGACCATTGAACCCACAACCCGGGCATGTGCCCCTGACTGGAACAGAACCTGGGACCCTTCAGTTTGAAAGCTGGCACTCTATCCATCAAGTCAAACTGGCCAGGGCTATAAATATCTATAAAACAGTAGGGGTAATAATATGAGTAACTTCAAAACCACAAATAAAACAAAACACACACAAATACATGCTTTATTTCACTACTAATTATAAATAGTGGAAAACTTTTCCCCTTTAAGCCTAGAACGTGTATTTTCCCAGTATACACTAACAAATTATAATTATTCTAATATCTTGTACCGTCTTTTTAATCTCATAAAACAGAATTTCTAAAACCTGAAGATATAGCTACATTAAAAAAATAAAGATCCTTTTCTTCTTTTGCAATAAATATCACCAATGTTACCTATAGACTCAAAGTTATTTTGACTCCTTTCCATCTGAAAACAGGAATAATACAAAGAGCAGAAAATGCTGTAAAAAATTTTAAAAGGCTCAAAAGTTTTCTGTGCCTTATAAATCCACTGAAGTGGTATTGTGCTAATGATACTATCTACTTAGCAGTTAATTATAACTTTATTTTTGAACATTATTTATTGAACTACTTAAAATACCTTTCAGTCAGTAGGTTACTAGTAATATATGAATGATTGCCTAAGCATCTAAGGCCCTATGTCTATACTCTACACTAGATAGGTCAGCTATAAACATTTGTTGATTTCTTTGATCTACTATTTAAAGAAAATTCTTGCAAGAAACATCATAAAGCATTCAAATTAAAAGGTGTTGGTTAAAGTTTTCATTCATCTATGGCTATATTTGACAATCATTATCAAAGACCTCCTATATAACATTACTATACTATTAAAGAATTTTCGGGGGGCTATAAATCATACCTTAAAAAAATTTAAAGAATATGAAATTATGTTAGCAAAATGCTAAATTAGGAATTTCCATCACTCATTCCCTCCCAAAAATATCAATATTAACCATTACATGCACAAAAATACCTTCAAAAGAGCTAAGTTTTTCATGAGAGGGATTACATTCTGGATTAATTTTGAAATCACGGGCATTTTTGTTGCTTATTAAGTTTATCTGTAAATGTCACGTTTACAATAAGTATGAAACTTATTATAATGTGAAATTAGATTTTTTTAAAGAGGAATTTTTTGGAATTGTGATTGACCATTAAAACAAAGAGACTCAGCCTAGCCAGCATGGCTCAGTGGTTGAGAGGCTACGTATGAACCAGGAGGTCACCATGCGATTCATGGTCAGGACACATACCTGGGTTACAGGCTCAAACCCCAGCGGGTGGAGGTATGCAGGAGGCAGCCATTCAATGATTCTCTCTTACTCCCAATGTTTGTATCTATTTCCCTCTCTTTAACTCCCTGAAATCAATAAAAATATATTTTTTAAATATATTTTATTGATTTTATTGATTTTTTTACAGAGAGGAAAGGAAAGGGAAAAAGTTAGAAACAACGATGAGAGAGAAACATCAATCAGCTGCCTCCTACACACCTCCTACTTGGGATATGCCCCAACCAAGGTACATGCCCTTGACCGGAAATGAACCTGGAACCCTTCAGTCTGCAGGCTGACACTCTATCCACCAAGCCAAACCGGTTAGGGCAATGGTCAGCAAACTGTGGCTCATGAGCCACGGCTTATGGCTCTATTGACTAGCAGGTTTGCCACCACTGCATAAGGCATTGCCCTTACCCAGAGGTTTTGACTTCAGCTTTAAGACATTGGTACATTATTAAAATGTTTTTTAAGTGTTTTTCTCTAAGGCAGTGATCAGAAACCCATTAGCCAACAAAGTGGCAAGTCATGGCTCACAATCCGCAGTTTGCCAACCACTGGGTTAGGGCAACACATTTTTTTAAAAAGTGACTCAGTTGGTTGGAGTGCATCCTCTGGTGCACTGAAGGGTCAGGTGTTCGATTTCCAATCAGAGCACACACCGGGGTTGCAGGTTCTATTCCTGGTCAATGTTTCCCTCTCATATCAATGATTTTCTTTTTTCCTCCTTTTCCCTCTCCCTTGCTCCCTACCTAAAAAGAGAAAAGCAATAAGATTATATCAAGGGGTAAGGATTAAAGAAACAAAACAAAACACCCACAAAGTTTAGGACTAATCACATGAGTATTTAAAGACAGTCTTTTGCAAACCATTAATGTAATAGTAACAACAAATAAATCACCTTCTTACATTTTTACTAGAGGCCTAGTGCATGAAAATTGTACATGGGGGTGTGTCCCTCAGCCCAGCCTGCACCCTCTCCAATCTTGGAAGGCTTGGCTCTGCTCAGGCTACAAAGTTTCAATTGTAGAAGATAAATAAATCCCAGATACCAGGGCTTCCCCTTGGGTCACTGGGGTGTGTCACCACAGCTCCACCCCCTCCAAAAAACAAACAAACAAACAAACAAAAGAAAACAGTTTAACAGAAACCATAATATGTATGAAATTACTTCAAAGAAGTATTTCTTTTAAAAAATTATATAATGTTTCAGACCTGGCAGCTGATCCTTGTCAATTCAATAGACAGCAGAGCCTTCGGTGAATCGCCTGTGTCGGGGAGGTAATCCCGTTATCCGTGCACACTGTAATGCCTGGTCACGGATTAAATATGCAGTGGCATTTTATGTAATTAAATATCTAATTGTGCATCCAAGATTTGTCTATGTATTGGCATGCATAATAAGTTATAATTTATAATTGTTGGAAACCACTAATTTGAAATCTGTGGGGCAAGACTTTGACATCTTGGCTGTACCAGAGGACTCATCACTTGAAATTATTTAAACCATGTTAACTGAACTGAAGTTTAAATATTTGAAAATTGATACTGTTGGAGAAGGAAATTAGAATTTTCAAATTGCATTTGTGTTTGGGCTATTTTTATATCACCCTCCCCCCCAAAAAAGCAACTATTTATACCAAGAACAATTAAAATAATAAATGTGATTGAGTGAAATGAATTTTTTAATTGTTATGTGTTGTTTTGGCAAGATATTTATCTTACATTGAGAAGAATAAAAACATTTATGAATTACTATTGAGAATTAGATGAGTTAACAGTTAAGTTTCAGCTACCAAGTCATGTTAAAATTACATCTAAAAATGAAAATACAGATACATCCTGTAAATGAACACGTTTTAACCTTTTCAGTGCCATGGTTAACTGTACTAGCAGAAAACTTGTTTATGAATTACAACATCCTTTGGGCAACCCATGTCTATTGCTGGCATCGCTATCATAATAACAAAGAGCTAATATACTAATGGTCAGGATGCTGGGACTTGTAATGACTGATCTCAGCAGGCTGCCTGCATGAGCCTGGCAGGGCAGTGCTCTGGAGACAGTGTGGCAGTGGGAGGCACCTGGAGGAGGTGGCGGGGAAGGCAGGGGTGAGAGGCTGTAGCTCTGCAAGGAGAGGTTTGGGTGTCAAGGCTCGGTGACAGGTCGGTGGGCGGGGCCACGTGATTTTGTGCACTGAGCTTCCTGTTTAATATGATGCTCCAATAAGGTCACACCCATTTTTAAGGGCTGACACTGGTGGGCTATCACATTACAGTGGTACATCGAGATACGAGTGCCCTAACATACGAGATTTTTGAGATACGAGCCATCGAGCGAGCGATTTTTGCTTTGAAATACGAGCAACATTTGAGATAGGAGTAATCGTGTGGATCGGCCGGCTGCACAAGACCCACCAGTTTACCTCGACTCTAGCGTCTCATAGTTTCCCACACCTCAAGGTTACAGAATGATTTAAACTTGTATCTCGAGGTACCACTGTATTCTATTTAATCATTGCCTATAGCATAGGACTTATTAAATACTTAGATATCCTTCCTACTTATATCTAAGTCAATATGAACTTCTATTGCATGGACAGGTAGATTATGTGAACGTAAATGAATTATTTAATTTTAGAAAATTATACTTAAGTACTATAAATTATAAAACAGAGATAGCCACAATATTTCCAAGGG
>PVJN01016109.1:0-43011 GCA_004026805.1 Lasiurus borealis | reverse complement strand
TGCCCCAACTGCGCCCCCCCCACCAGCCTGATCACCCCCAACGGCCCTCCTCTCTTGGCCTGATCACCCCTAACTGCCTTTCCCTCAGCCCTGCCACCATGGCTTTGTCCGGAAGGTCTCTCAGTCTAATAAGCATATTATCCTTTTATTAGTATAGACTAGAGGCCAGGTGCATGAAATTTGTGCACTGAGGGTGGTATCCCTCAGCCCAACCTGTACCCTCTCCAATCAGGGGCCCCTCGGGGGATGTCCAACTGCCTGTTTAGGCCCAATCCCTGTCAGACATATCTTTCACAATCCAGGACTGCTGGCTCTCAACTGTTCTCCTTCCTGCCTGATTGCCCCTAATTGCTCCCCTGCCAGCCTGATCATCCTCAACTGTCCTCCCCTGACAACCCGGTCACCCCCAAATGCCCTCCCCTGCATATTCCCTCTTTATTAGATAGGATTTTTTTCTTTAACATATTGGACAGGCCTAATTGGTTTGGCTAGGTGGATGGAGCATCAGCCTCCAGACTCAAGGGTCACAGGTTCAATTCTGGTCAAGGGCATGTACCTTGGTTGGGGGCACATACCCAGTGGAGAGTGTGCAGGAGGCAGATGATTGATGTTTCTCTGTCATAGATGTTTCTAGCTCTCTATCCCTTTCCCTTTCTCTCTGTAAAAAATTCAATAACCTATATATTTTTAAAAAAGAAACATTTAAGATTCCTCCATATCTGCCTGGCTGGTGTAACTCAGTGGCTGAGACCCCAGCTGTGGCTGCTGGGATGGGGATCACACTGTGGGGGTGCATTCCCTTGCCGGGTTGAGACACCAGGCTGCTGCCACTGGGAGGGGATCAGGCCATGGAAGTGAATTTGTTTTTGTTTTCTATAAAGGGTCAGGAGGGCCTCTGGGTAGCATTCTGCCAGACCGCTTACTCTGCAGGCTCTCAGTGGCAGCCCTCCCTGAGACAGGGGGTGGGGAGGAGGGTTTGAGAGGACTGGGTGCCGCCATCTTGTGGCTATGGGCACCAGCATTTTGTCACAGAGTGATGGTTAATTTGCATATTATTCTTTTTTTAGATAGGATATACATATTCTGATTTGGACAGTTTGACAGGTTAGACAACCTCTGGGGTTTGCAAGTATGAGTGACCAACTGGCAACTGTATAAAACTAGCATCTCAGAAGAGTGCCAAGCTACAGAGAGAATTTGGGAGCAATCAGCATGGACGGAGTTGCTGACGGTACAGGTGATGCTGTTACCCAGGGAGGATAAGTAGAATGAGATGAGGAGGAGACTAGGCAAAATACATCCTTGGAGAACATCAATATTTAAGCAATAAGCAAAAAAAGAAGCTCAATAAGCACATTAAAAAAGGAAGGTCCAGGTGGGTGGGAGAGGAAGATGTGTTAATAGGAACCAAGGTATGAGAAAGTTTTAAAAAGGAAATGGTCAACATGTTAAATGCTGCAGAGTGGTCATGTAAGAAGCACAATCAGTTTAGCAGAGTAGTTTCAGAAGATTGGTAATGTGCAGAAGCCAGACTGCAGTAGGCTACTTGAGAAAGGTGATGGGAAATGGGAAGGGATTGCATGTAGAGTTCTCCCTCAACTAACTGAGTTACAAAAAGAGAAAGGGCTCTGGTCAGAGGAAAAGGGTCACAGACATATATATATACACACACATATATATATTTTAAAGATCACTTGAGTGTACTTTTCAGAATGGAGGAAAAGATGCTGTGAAAAGGGAAAGGTTGAAGACAGAGCAAAGAAAGTAGGTGGAGATAAATGAAAGAGCAAGATCTGGCAGAGTACTATCCGAAAAATCAGTGGCCTCAAAGGAAGAAAGGGAAGGAGAGAGTTCAGAGCTATGCAGGTGAAGATAATTTTGTTGATAGGGGGCTGGGAAGCCAATGAGTTCTGGACTCACCATCTGTTTCTTGTGAAAATTATAACAATATTTAAAAATTACTGAGTCCCTTCAAAAAGATGAAACTAGACAACCAACTTACACCATACATAAAAATAAACTCAAAATAGATAAAAGACTTGTAAGACAGAAAACCATAAATATCCTAGAAAAAACCTTGGAAGCAAAATCTCAGACAATATGCTTATGGATACATCTCCTAGGGTAAAGGAAACTAAGGAGAAAATAAATAAATGGGACTACATCAAAATAAAAAGCTTCTTCACAGCAAAAGAAACCAACAATAAAACAAAAAGAGAGTCCACTGTATGGGAAAATATATTTGGCAATGATACATCTGATAAAGGGTTAATATCCAAAATATATAAAGACTTCATACAACTTAAAAAAAAAAGAGAAAACAAACAACACAATTAAAAAGTGAAATAAGCCAGGCAATGAAAGAAAAATACCACATGATCTCACTCATTTATGGAAAACAAAGAACATTATAACCTGATGAACAAAAAGATAGGTACAGAGGCAATAAGCACTGAACAGACTGTCAAATTACAGCGGGAAGGCAGGGGAGTGTTGGGGAGGTGGGGGGAGTGATCAACCAAAGGACATATATGCATGCATATAAGCACAACAAATGGACACAAGACATGGCGGGGTGGGATGAGGGCATGATAGGGTAGTGGAGGCTGGGGGAAGATCAATGAGGAAAAAAAAAGATATATGTACTACTACTATAATACTTTAAACAATAAAAGAATAAAAAATAAGTAAATAAAAATGGGCAAAGGACTTAAATAGACACTTCTCCAAAGTGGAAATGCAGATGGCCAAGAAACATGAAAAAATAAAGTCACTGATCAATAGATGCAAATTAAAATGACAATGAATTATCAACTCACACCTGTCAGAATGGCTATCATCAACAAATGACATGTGTTGGAGAGGATGTGGAGAAAAGGGAACCCTAGTATACTGCTAGTGGGAATGCTGACTGGAGCAGCCATTATTGAAAACAGTATGCAGTGTCCTCAAAAACTTAAATATGGAATTGCCATTTGACACAGGGATCCCACTTGTAGGAATATATCCTAGGAAACCTGAAATAGCAATCAGAAAGAATGCATGCACCCTATGTTCACAGCAGCACAATTTACAATAGCTAAAATCTGGAAATAGGCCAAGTGCCTATCAGAAGATGAGTGGATAAAAAAGCTGTGGTACATTTATAGCATGGAATACTATACAGAATTAAAAAAGAAGACTCTTTTACCCTCTGGGAAAGCGTGGTGAGACCTGGAGAGTATCATGCTAAGTGAAATAAGTAAATCATAAAAAGACAAGTATCTCACTCATATGTGGAATCTAATTAACAAAATAAACTGGTGAATTGAGTGGATCTAGAGACATGGAAGCATGGAACAGAGTGAAGAATCTTGGAGGGAAAGCAGGAGAGGATGGATGGGTGGGAAGTAATCAACGAAAGACCTTGTATGCATATATGCATAACCCATGGATACAGACAATAGGGAGGTGAAGGCCTGGGGCAGGGGTGGGGAGGCAGGAGCAGGCTGGAGATGGTCAATGGGGGGAAAAGGGAAAATATGTAATAGTTTGAACAACAGAGATGTATTAAAAAATAATAAAAATAAGTAATTACAGAAAGAAGAATTAATAAAAATTACTGAGTCCCTAATATTTGCTAGGCACTATGCTAAGTGCTTTATTATTATTATTATTATCATTATTATTATTATATATTTTTATTGACTTCAGAGGAGAAGGGAGAGGGAGAGAGAGAGAAACATCACTGATGAGAGAATCATTGATCAGCTGCCTCTTACATACCCTACACTGGGGATCAAGCCTGCAACTCAGCATGTGCCATGACCTGGAATAGACCGCCTGGTTCATAGGTTGACACTCAACCACTGAGCCATCCAACTGAGCTATGCTCTGTGCTTTCTGTTCATTATCGCATGAAATCCTCACATTAACCCTTTGATACTGGATCAGTGTTTCCCAAACCTGCCAGCATACAGAATCACCCCCCAGAGTTTCTAAAAACAATATCACAATCTAGGCCCCACCCCCCAGAGATTCTAAGGCACCTGGTCTGGGGTGGGACCCTATGCTAGGCATTGGTAGTTTTAGAAGCTCTCCAGTTAAATTTGATGTACACTAGGAGTGAGAAGCACTAGAGCAAGGTATTAATGTCTTAAGGTGGGTGGCAAAGGGTTGCTGAGCAGTACTGAGGGCCTTAGGTGAGGTCAGAGACCAGGAAGTAGTGGACCAAACACCCAAGACCATGGGATTCTCCTGTAGGGTCCAGCAGTTCTACCTTTAAATGTAAAGAAAGTAGACCACTGAACTGATCCTGAGATGTAGTTTTGCATGTGGATTCAGAGGATAACCAAAAGGGAAAAAAAAAGTTGGGGCTCCTCAATCCAATGGTCAAACCTTTGATCTAATCTCCAGGTTACAGGACATAGGGGGCTTGAAGAACAGACACGAAGCCTGGGAGAAATGGGGGAGAATAAGAGGGCCAGAGGGCCTGGAGGTCTTTGTGAGGAAAAGAGGTCAGGATTCGGGGAGACAGGAATTGAAGGGAAAAGAGGGAAGCTCTGGTCAGCAGGTGGGTTTCAGAATCTGGACAGTCTAGTGACAGGGGCTTAGGAGTGGGGTCTAAACAAAATGGCAGGGCGTGGAAGTAGCCTAGACCCTAAAAGACTGGAGGGTTCCAAGTGCCTCCCCTGCTAGGGACTTCAAAAACACTGGTCACAACCCAGGTGTCCTCTAGCAGGTGAACAGTTAAACATACTAAGGCACTTTCATTCCATGGAAGACTATTCTGGAAAACAAAGGAGCAGGCTATTGAGACACACAACTGGGAATACAATCTTCAGAAAATTATTCTGAGTGAAAAAAGCCAATCCCCAATTTTATCATGCCATTTATATAACATTTTTGAAATGATAAAATTCAGAAATGGAAATCACATTCCATGCTCCCAGGGGTTAAAGGAGAAGGCAGAGGTAGGGGTAGAAGGGGGAAGGTGTAGTTATAAAAGAGCAACAGGAGGAATCCCCAAGATCATAAAAAGACTTTGTAGGAGATCCCAAAATGGCGGCCAATAGGATGGCAGTGAGGGTGAGTGTAATGGAGTCAGAGGGTAGTGTGTGGATGTGTATGGTGTGTGTGAGGGTGAGCAAGGGATAGTTATATCTCACAGGAGAATTGGGGACTTGTGGATCAGGCTCTCCCACCTACTGCCACAAGCACTCCTAGGCTGAGTGTGGCTTAGGCACAGAGCACACACCATCTTGAAGGTGGGAGCTGTGGAGCCCAGGAGTGCAGCCACAACACCACCTAGATTGTACTTGGATACTACCCCAAAACTAAGCAGGAAGCTGCTCACCAACCATAACTCACAAGGGAGCACTGCCACGCTCCTGTAAGTGGCACCCTTCTTTGCCAGCTTCCAGACATCCACAGTGACCATACTGACAGTGTGAGCTGTGGACCCCTGGCCCAGCATTCCTCCTAGCTCCAAGGATTGTGCCAAAGGTTCGAGCTGGGACAACTGGACCAGTGCCCTGCCCAGCCCTAAGGGCCACACTGATAGTGTGCTAGAGACACCCAACCTGGTGCCACACCAAGCACCCAGCTGATGGGGCAAGCCAGAGGGTCCTAAGGCACCATCTGGTCTGGATGCTGGAGCCATGCAGTAATATGCATTCCAAAGACAATAAAGTTGTGAGACTCAAGGCAGACCCAACCTCTGTGATAAGGAGTCCTGGATCATTGGACTGTTAGGGGCTTCAACCTCTCGGACCACAAGCAGGTTTCCCAGGGCCAGAAAGTGTCAGCAATTCATATTACATAGAAACAAATACAAAGGGACAGCAAAAATGGAGAGGAAAAAAAATCCCCAAAAGCAAGAAAAGAAGGAATTGCCAGAAAGGGAACTAAATGAAATGGAGATGAGCAATTTGTCAGAGAAAGAATTCAGAGTGAAAGTAATGGTTACAAGGATATTCAAACATCTGGATGAAAAACTCACCAACATGTATAAGAATCAATAAAGAACACCTTGGAAGAACCTCATGTACTTTAACTGAGATCAATCATTTGGTATAGCTGTAGAGAGCATGTCTCTGATTCAGTGTTTCATGTATCTGTACACCCATGTTACCACTGTATCAGAATACAGAATATCCCTATTGCCCTACAATCCCTCCTTGTTCCCCACTCATACTCATTGTGCCATTATTCTCACATGTTTTCCCTGATGGAGGAAGAAAACACCCTGGAAGATTTCAACAATAAACTAGAAGAAGTTGAGGACTGAATCAGCCAGTTAGAAGACAGGGTAGAGAAAACACCAATTTTAACAGCAATTGGAAAAAAAAATGTAAAAAGCTGGAGGAGAATTTAAGGGAACAACATAACATGAAGTAACTTATGCATAACAGGGGTACAGAAGGAGTAGAAGCTAAGCAAGGAATAAAAAAACCCATTTGAAGAAAAAATGAGAGAAAACTCTGACTTGGAGGGGGGAAGTCACATAAGCACAGTCTGAAACAAGATTAACCCCAAAAGACCCACACCAAGACGTGTTGTAATAACAATGGCAAATGTTAATGACAAAGAAAGAATCTTAAGAGCTTTAAGAGAGAGAAAGTTATCTACAAGGGCTCTCCCATTACACTATCAAATGATTTCTCAACAGAAACACATCAGGCCAGAAGGGAATGGAATGAAATATACAAAGTAATGCAAAACAAAAGGCTGAATCCAAGAATACTCTACCCAGAAAGGCTATCATTCAAAATTGAAGGTGAAATCAGGAGCTTCACAGATAAAAAACAGGCCAAGGTAGTTTATTACCACCAAGCCAGCAATGCAAGAAATCCGAAGGAGGCTGGTGTAAGAAGGAATAGAAAGAGAAGAACACAAACATAAAGAAAAAAAAAATGGCAACAAATAAGTACCTATTTATAATATCCTTAAACATAAATGGATTATATCCTCCAATCAAAACAGAAAGGGTGGCTTAATGGATAAGAAAACATGACCCATATATATGCTGTCTACAAGAGACCCACTTCAGAACAAGGGACTCACACAGATTGAAAGTGAATAGATGGGAAAATTTTTTTCACACAAATGGAAATGAAAAAAGGTGGGGTAGCAATACATATCTCTGTCAATAAAGACCTCAAGTAATGGCCATAACAAGAGATAAGGAAGGCCACTTCATATTACTAAAGGGATCAATAAAACAACAGGATATAAATCCAGTAAACATACATGTACCCAATACAAGAGTACCCAAATACATGAAAAACCTTCTGGAAGATATCCAGGGAGAGATTGACAGCAATACAATCATAGTAAGGGACTTTATTACCCAACTGACATCACTGCATAAATCTTATATACAAAAAAAATAGCAAAGAAACCAATCCAAAATGACTCACTAGATCAGAGGGAACTAATTGACATCTTCAGAATATTTCACCCCAAAGCTACAGAATATACATCCTTCTCAATTGTACATGGAACATTTTCAAAGACAGACCACATATTAAGACACATACTAAGTCTCTACAACTCAAGATAAATGAAATTATATAAAGCATCTTATCAAATCAAATGACATAAAATTAGAAATCAATTACAATAAAAACAATCAAACATGTGGAGGCTAAAAAGCAGGCTATTAATCAATGATTGGGTTACAAGAGATCAAAGGAGAAATAAAAAACATCCTGGAAGCAAAGGACAATAAAAACACAACAATCCAAAATCTATGGGACACGGTTAAAGCAACCCTGAGAGGAAAGTTCATAGCACTATAGGCCTACCTAAAAATAGCACAAAAACAAACAAACAAAAAAACCCGCAAGAACAACTGGAAATATGTTATCTAACCCTACAATTTAAAGAATTAGAAAGAAAAAAAAAAACAACAATAAAAGCCCAGAGTAAGTATAAGGGAGGAATAATAAGGATCAAAGAAGAAATAAATGACATAGAGACAACAACAAAGAAACAATACAAAAGTCAATAGAACCAAGAACAGTTTCTTTGGAAGGATAAAAAAGATTGATGAACCTCTAGCTAGGCTCACCAAGAAGCGAAGAGAGAGGACCCAAATAAAATCAGAAATGAAAGAGGTGAAGTCACAACTGAACCCATAGAAATACAAAGGATTGTTTTAAAATACTAGAAACAACCCTATTCAAACAAACTAGACAACCTAGATGAAATGGACATAGTCTTAAAAAATACAATCATCCCAAACTCAATAAAAAAGAATAAGAAAACCTGTATAGGCCAATAACTACTGATGAAATGGAAGCAGTAATTAATTTCCAGCAAACCAAAGACCTGGTCTGGACGGCTTTACCAAACATTTTATCAGACTATTCCAAAAAATTCAAGAAGGAACATTTTCAAGCTCTTGTTATGAAGCCAGCATTACCAAAATTCCAAAACCAGATAAAGACACCACAAAGAAAGAGAATTACAGGCCAATATCCCTGATGAACATAGATGCTAAAATCCTCAACAAAATATTAACAAATTGCATCCAGTAATACATTAAAAATATTATACACCATGACCAACTGGGATTTATTCCGGGAATGTAAGCCTGGTACAATATCCTCAAATCAATAAATGTAATACAACACATAGACAAATTGAAAGACAAAAATCACATGATCATATCAATTGATGCAGAAAACCACTTGACAAAATCCAACACCCTTTTTTGATTAAAAACTCTCAGCCAAATGGAAATAGAGGGATCATAACCTCAACATAATAAAAGCCTTATATGACAAACGTACAGCCAACATCATACTCAGTGGGCAAATCCTAAAACCATTTCCCCTAAAAACAGGAACAAGACTGGGATGCCTACTCTCACTACTCCTATTCAACATAGTACTGGAAGTACTAGCCATAGTGATCAGACAAGAAGAGAAAATAAGAGGTATCTAAATGGAAAAGAAGTGAAACTGTCATTATTTGCATGATATTGTGCATAGAAAGCCCTAAAGATTCCATTAAAAAACTACTACATTTAATAAATGAATTTGGCAATGTAGCAGGATACAAAATTAACACAAAGAAGTCAAAGGCATTTCTATACACCAATAATGAACTTATAGAAAGAGAGACTAAAAAAATCTCATTTACCATCGTACCAAAAAAAAAAAAAAAAATTCAGATACCTAGGAGTAAGCTTAACTAAGGAGGTAAAAGACCTGTACTCAGAAAACTACAGGATGTTGAGAAAAAGAGATAGAGAAATATATAAACAAGTGGAAGAATATACCATATTCATGGATTGGTAGAATCAGCATCATTAAAATGTCCATACTACCCAAAGCAATCTGTAGACTCAATGCAATCCCCATTAAAATAAGAATGGTAGAATAAACTCTCCAAAAATGTATATGAAATAAAACAAGACCCCAAAGAGCTGCAGCAATCCTGAGAAAGAACAGATTTGGAGGGATCACAATACCAAGCTGTATTAGAAAGCCACAGTTCTCAAAACAGCCTGGTACTGGCACAAGAACAGACATAAACCAATGGATCAGAATAGAGACACCAGAAATTGACCTGCAACAATACGGTCAATTAATATTTGACAAAGGAGGCAAGACATACAATGAAGTCAAAAGAGTCTCTTCAATCCATGGGGTTGGGAAATTTGGATAGATAAATGCAAAAAAATGAAACTAAACCACCAACTTACACCATACAAAAAAATGGATAAAGGACTTAAATGTAATACGGGAAACCATAAAAGTTTTAGAATACTCCATAGGCAGCAAAATCTCAGACATACGCCGAAGCAATTTCTTCATCGACACTACTCCTAGGGCAATGGAAACTAAAGAGAAACAAATGAGATTACATAAAAATAAAAAGCTTTTCTACAGCAAAAGAAATCAACAAAACAACAATAAAGCCTACTGCATGAGAGAACATATTTGCCAGAGTTATCACCAATAAGGATGGGTTTACTCTCAAAATATATAGAGAGCCCATGCAACTTAACAAAAGGAAGACACAATCCAATGGGGGAAAAAATGGGGAAGGATCTAAATAGACACTTCTTGAAAGTGGACATACAGAAGGCCAAGAGGTATATGAAAAAAATGCTAAGTCACTAATCATTCTAAAGATGCAAAATGACAATGAGGTACCACCTCACACCTGTCAAAATGGCTACCATCAACAAATGGTAAATGCTGTCAAGGATGTGGAGAAAAGGGAACACTGCTGGTGGGATTGCAGACTGGTGCAGCCCCTGTGGAAAACAGTATGGAGCTTCCTCAAAAAATTAAAAATGGAACTCCTATTTGATCCAATAATCCCACTTATAGGAATATAACCCAAGAAATCAGAAACGCCAATCAGAAAGAACATATGCATCCCTATGTTCATGTTACAGATGACCAGAAAAAAAAACCAAGCCATGCTTAGAGAAAGGGAGTTACATTTTATTAAGGGCAGGGCCAGAGAAAAGTGTACCTTTCAAATTCCTCTGCCCCCCGACCCCCGGCACACACACATGGAGGAAACCTTTTCTATTTATACTTTTCCTAGGTCTTTTGTCTCCTAAATTTGGAATGAGACTTCTGGGCCTTCTGGGAAAGAAAGCGTACGTGAGACCATATCTCAAGGCCTGGCTTGGTGTCAGCACTGCCAACTATGTCTGGGGTATAGTCCACGGCCTCTCTGGAATTAACCATTTGGGGTCAATTTGCATATTACCCTTATTATTTAAGCAAGCAAGCATTCGCAGAATCCAAAATAGCAGGGTTAAAATTTCAAACAGCATTTTTCATATAAGATGGATGCTTCATTCCCCATTGGTTTTATGTACATGAGTCAAATCATTGATTCTTTTGGGTCATTGTTGGCGAGGGAGTTATATTGACTCGTGAGAACTATAAGCTTGTTATTAGAATTAATTCTCTGCTGAATAAAGTCAGTGCACCTGTTTATAAGATAAGGAACCGGAATGAGGGCCAGGACTAATCTTTATAGAGGCCAAAGAGTCCTGGACTCTCTATTTTGCCTGGGTTGTCTTAAGCCAGGTGTGATGAAGCCACGTCAGGATTCCATTGACCTTGACTGCTGTGGGGATGGTCCTTTCCAGGAAGGAGTCAGTCCTTGTGTAGCAAATTTCTTTACTAGGGTGGAAGGATGGACCAGATAAGAAGTTGGTATAGGCAGATTACCTTGGACATGCTTCTGGACTGCTTTCTGGGTGGACTGTAAAGCTTGTAAGAACTTGAGTAAAGACTGGTTATGGATTTCAGCTTTTCTAGATTGGGTTTCCATATAAACTGGTGAGGTGGGTAGGTCAGGGTTTGGAAGAGTCATTAGAATCAGTAGAGGCCCCACTGGTTTTAGGGCAGCCTCCCAGGCTGCTTCATCTACAGTTTCATTCCCTCTTGCATCTGGGGAGTCCCCTTGTCTCACATAGAGTTGGAAAGACTTAATTACATCTGGTAGTGCTAATTGGCTCATTGTCCTTGCTCTGCTCATATCTGTCTAACTGCTTAATACATCACCTCAAGGATCCTGACTCTGAATTCTTTTAGGGAAAATGGATGTTGGTGGGCTCTTCTAGCTACTTCCATGCTGAGGTGGGTAAGAGGTTTCTCTCAGAGTCAAGAGATCCTTGCTGTCTATCAAAGGGCAATGAGGCCTGGGCACAGAAGAAGTGGGCTTGTGACATCGCAGAGACAAACTGTAACAAATGGTCTGGTGGAAAGGAAAGAAAACCTTTCAGTTTTAATAACTTCTATTGAAATAGAATTTTTCTCCTCAAAATTACCCCCATGTTTATCAAAAGAGCCAAATCAAGACTAATTTATCTACTGTATTTAATTTGGCCTGATTGTTTGCATAAACATAACAAGAATGGCAACTGACTACCTTTGCTGGATTTCATGACTGAATATAAATGTGCCCCTTAGGGCCAGGAAGCCAAGCCATCCAGCTGCCATCAGACCTGCCTGTAGTATCTGCTGAGTTAGGTGAAGTCCTCACCTAAAGTGGCTCTGCCCAGGCCCATGCCCTAGGCTTCAAGGCCCATCACAGCCCTACTCATCGCAGCTCAGAGTTTGTGGCGGTCCTGCAGAGACGCAGAGGTGCCCTTATTGCTCCCCTTGTACTCTGACCAACCACCAGTGATGGTAGGATATGGGCCTGATGCTCCAGCACCAGATATTTTCAGGGCTACCAAGTAGGATACCAGACTTTCTCCATGGCACTCTTATTGGCTTTAAGTCTTCAGAGTTCAGGCAGGGCTCTTTAAAACATGATACTCCAGTCAAAGTTTCTGGTTAATAAAACCACTATTGGAAACTGGTCTTACTGAATTAATGCAAAGAAATGTATTGCCATGATTTATTTATTAAGTATTGCCAAACTTCGGAGGAATTGTATAAGGAAAAAAATATACTGACCTGCTTTAAGATAGAATTTTCCTTGCCAGTCCTTTTTATGGACTTTCTAAAGTAATATTTTCTGAATGTATTGTAACAAATAGTAACTATTAGATTTCTTTTATCAGTCCCTCCCTAAGTACTTTGGCATAACTATTTACCCTCTGTTTAGGGAGGCAGAATGTAAATTATTTATTCTTCCTGTCTTACTGGCCTGTATTATTTGATTTCCTTTCAACATTTCTCTTCTCCTTCTTATTGCATACCCAACCTTTATAAATTTTACATTTCCAAATTAGCCTTCAAACCTTTCTATGTCCTTTAAAAATGCATAACCATGCCTGAGACCTTCTACTCAATATTTCTTATTCTTTGAAACCTCAATCCTTTAATGATTCCTCAAAAGTAAACAGCCAGAATTTCTTATATTAACATTTATGACTTAGACCTTCTGTGATAAAACTAAGACTAAAAATATTTCTTTTTGAGAGACAGAAATTCTTAAAACTTAAACTAGTTGTAATATTAAAGATATTATATCTTAAAGTTCCTTTGTTGAATATTCCACCACTACCAAGAAGTACCCAGTAACCCCACCCTGCCAGGTTTGGACAATGAGATTTTCTTTACGTTTGTTGGAAGGGTTAAAAAGAATAAAACGGGCAGAGGGCAATCCACTGTGTTTTGCAGAAAGCCTTGAGTCCAGCATTATTCAGATAAGTAAGAAGCCAAGGACATGAGCAGATCAAGTTGTATTTAAGTAAAATCAACAAAAACCTATCTCTCCCTGCTCTCCCCGTTGACTCCCCCACTTTTCTGCATTAACCATTTACTCTGCCCTTAGCAGGGGAATTAAGACAAGTGGTCTGAGATCCTCTATAACCAGGCTTTTTACACTTAAGGAACAGCTACTCTCCCTCCTAGATTTTCCTTCTTTACTCTAAGGCCCCAGAGGATCTCAAATCCTCCTCCTCCTTCACCACTTATGATATCTTTAACCATCCCCCTGTCCCCCAGCCTAGGGCTTCTCTTATCTCAACAGGCTGAGAATGAATTCCATCGCCTCTACCCTTTCTCACACCTACCCCAGAGCAGTTTTTGGCTCTTTTCTTCCCCCAGAGAGAGACCCACTGTAAATCTATCAGGAAGGGCAGGTAGATTGCAGTTCTCAGGACCACAATATTCTGTTTGCTAGCAGGGCTGAAAAAGGCAGCCTACAAAGCAGTTAATTATGACTAATCTCAACGCAACAAGCCTTTGTTTAAACTTCTCTGGATTGGCAACCTTCACAAATTTTATACCCTTAAATTTACCCTAGAATTCCAAAATTTTAAAGTAACACAGCAAAATTATAAATCAAGGAAAAGCAATTAAAAGTTCTCTACTGTCTTCCCTCTAAAGCAGGGTTTGCACTGTCTTTCACACAGACTCTCACACTTACATTTATACACTAGACACTCTGAGTTTTTTACTTCTACCAGATATTTACTCACAGTTTAAAAAGTCCACCTGATTCCTGATTAATTGCTTGAGGAAGTCCTTGACTTCTGGGGAGGTGATCA
This sequence comes from Lasiurus borealis, assembly GCA_004026805.1. Lineage (NCBI taxonomy): Eukaryota > Metazoa > Chordata > Mammalia > Chiroptera > Vespertilionidae > Lasiurus > Lasiurus borealis. Next base: position 29,045 of record PVJN01016109.1, on the reverse strand, counting down.
AGCTCCTCCTTCCACTCACTTGGAATGGGCCTGACTGATAGGGCCCCTACCTTACCGATTCTGTCAACAGGTCCAAAAGTGTCCATCCACTCTCTCCAGATGCTGGCCAGGTCCTAGGCTGAGGTCTGGTAAACCAGCAGAGTAGTGCCTCCTGGAGGCCTGCCCGTCTCTCCCAGGCCCCAAACCCAGTTCACTCACCAGAAGCCAAAAGGCCAGAGTGTTTGGCCTTCTTCACAGTCAGGGAACCATTATGTTACAGAAGATCGGAAAAAAAAAAAAAAAAAAAAAGCCATGCTTAGAGAAAGGGAGTTTCATTTTATTAAGGGCAGGGCCAGATAAAAATATGCCTTTCAAATTCTGGGACCCCCACATGGAGGAAACATTTTCTATTTATACTTTTCCTAGCTCTTTTGTCTCCCAAATTTGGAATGAGACTTCTGTGCCTTTTGGGAAAGAAGGCCTATGAGCTGAGAAGGGCCATGAGACCATATCTCAAGGCCTGGCCTGGTGTCAGCATTGAAAACTCTGTCTGGGGCATAGTCCATGGCCTCTCTGGAATGGGAGAAGTCTTATTTTCCTTATTATTTAAGCAAGCAAGCAAGCATTTACAGAAGCCAAAATAGCAGGGTTAAAATTTGAAACAGCAGTTTTTATATAAGATGGATGTTCATAGCAGCACAATTTACAATATCTAAGATTTAGAAACAACCTAAGTGCGCATCAGCAGATGAATGGATTATAAAATGGTATATCTACACAATGGAATACTATGCTACTGTAAAAAAGAAATAGCTCTTACTATCTGCAACAGCATAGATGGACCTGGAGAGCATTATGCTAAGTGAAATAAGCCAGTCATATAAAGATAAGTATCATATGATCTCAATCATTTGTGGAATATAATGAACAACATAAACTGTTGAACAAAAATAGATCCAGAGATATTGAAGCATCGAACAGACCTTCAAACCTCAGAGGGAAGGTAGGGAGAATGGGTAGGGGAGTGGTTTAGAAATCAACCAAAGAAATTGTAGGCATGGATGTATAACAGATGGACCCAGACAATAGGGTGGGGTGAAGTACATTTCTGGGGGTGGGGTTGGGAGAGGACAATGGGCAAAAAAGGGGACAAATGTAATACTTTCAGTAATGAAGAATTAAAAAATAGTAAAAATAAATAATAACTAACAAAAAAAAAGGGTCTGTATCTTCACCGTATCAATGTCCATCTTCTGATTGTGCTATAATACTAGAGTTTTGTGAGATACCTACCCATTGAAGGAAACTGGGTAAGCGGCACATATATAATTTCTTACAATTGAATGTGAGTCTAAAATTACCTCAAAAGAAAAAGTTTAACCCTAATAGATTTTCCATGCCGCTCTTTTCCATATAGGCCAGCAGGGGAGGGTAATTGAGAGGGACCAGGCCTGCAAGGGAGAGCAGTTGGGGGTAATCAAGTCTGCAAGGAAGGGCAATTAGGAGCTGCAGGCAGATGGCAGATCAGGCCAGCAGGGGAGGGTAATTGAGAGGGCAGGCCAGCAGAGGAGGGAAGTTGGGGGTGACCAGACCTGCAGGAAGGGCAGTTAGGGGCAAACAGGCTGGTAGGGGAGCATCAATCAGGCTGGCAGGGGAGTGGTTAGGGGGTGATCAGGCTGGCAGGCAGAAGCGGTTAGGGCAATCAGGAAGGCAGGCAGGTGAGCAGTGGGGAGCCAGCAGTCCTAAACAGGCAGTTGGACATCCCTCAAGGGGTCCAGATTGGAGAGGGAGCAGGCTGGGCTGAAGGACACCCCACCCCCGTGCATAAATTTTGTGCACTGGGCATCTAGTGTGATATAATTTCACTAATCATACAGTGATAAAATTTATTTCTTTGCCTAACTGCTCCCAACTAGACTGGGATAACAGAAACAATCTCATCTGTTTTTTAAAAAATACGTTTTTATTGATTTCAGAGAAAGGGGGTTGGGGGGGGGGGAAGAGAGAGAGAGAGAGAGAGAGAGAGAGAGAGAGAGAGAGAGAGAGAGAGAGGGAGAGAAATATCAATGAGAAACATTGATGGGTTGCCTCCTGCATGCCCCCTACTGTGGACTGAGCCCACAAATGGAGCATATATCCTGACCAGGAATCGAACCTATGACCTCCTGGTGCATAGGATGACACTCAACCAACTGAGCCACACCAGCTGAGCTGTTTGTTTTTTAATACCCAGAACTTAATACACTGCTTGGCATAGGCCAGATGTCACTAAATTCTTATTGAATGGATGATTCAAAGTATGGGATCCCATATCCTGACTGAACCATGGAAAATGTCCTGTTAAACAGTGCTAAGTAGTACAGTTTTGTTTACAGATTATATTTTACCAGGGCAGACACTCCTTTGAGACTTGGTCAAGCTCTTCAAGTAATTATTTGGATTATCTCCCATCCCCATTTTCATGGTCAGGGTCCTGACTTTTAGCTCACCAGCAGGGTAGTTATCTAATGAAACCTGTGCCTCTGCCTATTTACCTAAGCTTTTGGTTTATAAGATATGTTATCCTAAGAATTAATTCATTCACTCACTAGAAAGATCTAACTTAATACATTTAAGAAACAATATTAAAGTATGAAGAAATTCTGGATGTCTGAGAAAACATTTGAAAAATATTTAAAAGGAATTACTTTTCGTGAGAGGTCTATAGTTTCCAGTTTTGTGTTATCTTGATTTTATAAGGCTAGTCTCTTAGAATGAGTTAAGCAAACTCTCTTTTCCTTTTATGTGCACCAAAATAACACATGTACATATGTTATTCATATTTAACACGGGGAAAAGAAGGAACCAGTAACTCACTTTTACTGCATTGCCACCACCTTTGGGACCCGGAGACTTCTTGTCAGAACTATCACTTCCAGATGCTGCTCCTCCTTTAGAGAAGAGAGAACAAGTACTCATTTAAACCGCACCTTGATATTTATAGAAAGGTCCAACCCATCAGGAGTTGATGCTTCTGTCATAGCACCAAGCTTCAAAAGGGAACTCTGTCAGACACTTTAATTTAACTACATCAAGCTAAGCACTGCAACTATGTATTTGACTACTCATAATTCCAATATGTAAAATATCCGATAATATATTTTAAAGATAATATTTCCCACTACCCATATTTGGCTAAGTAATACATTTATGTCCAAATTCCCAGAGTCCACTACATTACCTACTTGATAGCTTCCTAAGAAAAGTTATTGGTATTCAGGTTAATAACCATTGGCAGAAACTTACGTTTTATTAGTATATCATTTTACTACAATGTCAACTTCTATGTCAATGGCAGCATACTTACATTAGAGCCGCATGTTCCTAAGAACTATTGTTGGATTAAATGTTCAGTTAAATAAACATTTCCTAAGTAACTACTAAGTTCCAGGCACTGGGAATACAAAGATGAACAAGCCACAGTACCTTCTTTCAGGGAGCTCATTTCCCTCAGATATGTAAATAGATCATTTCAGAAGATGTTCTATGACCTATGGACAGGGGGCTGTGGAAGCATAGCAAGACATTTTAGAAAGGGGAGGTTTCCTGGATGTATAGGCACTGATGAGGTAAAGAAAGAACAAGGGTGAGGGAATACTCCAAAGTGGAAAAATTACATGGCATGTTGTAAACTATGGATAAAGCCAAATCTGAGATGGGAATGCTGTGAGATGAGCCCAGGGGAAGTGGCTGAGGGTTAGGGCATGAGGGCCTTTAGGCCCCTATAAGAAACTTGGAATTTACCCTAGATGTAACAGAGAGTCCTTGAAATGTTTTAATCAAGAGACTACATCTTACTCGTCTCTCCAATGTCTAGTAGAGTGCCTGGCACACAACTGTTGTTCAAAAAACTTAAACTAAACTGAGAATCCAAAATACTGTTTGGACCACTAAATGCGTAAGAACATATTACTGTCAAAGGAGTTTTATTACATCAAATTTTTAAATGGGTTTGCTGTATACTCACTGTTGAGCAATGATGCATTCCAGTTACCCCCTCCCCTCCCCCACTGGATGCTGTCATTTTCTGTCTGTCATCTCCCTCCATTTGATTGACTGAGGACTTTGGCAGCAGCTTCAGGCTTCCTTTCCACTCTCATTCCTGCCATCATCTTAGATGATCTCACCATCTACACTGAGGAATCCCCCCAACAACCTAACGTCACACTTCTGGACCTCCCTCCTGAATGCTCATGTCTTCTACTCCAGTCCACCTGTTCCCAGAGGCACAGGATGAAACTGTACCACTCAGAACTAGTAGTTCAGTCTTTAGCTACAACTTCCATTTCTAGTTTTCTCATGCCTCATTCCCACAACACTGGCTCTTAGTCTTCACAGAAACTACTCCCATCTCCAGTTCCTTTATCCAGCTATGTTCCCCTGCACTATCAGACTTCTTCCCTTCCCAGTCTAGATACTACCATCTGAACTTGATCCCTTCTCTCTAGCACCCTTAATTCTCTTGTGTTGCAAGCCTCCTATTATCTTTGTCCAACAAAACCTCAACCGCGGCTCAAGGCTACACCCTCTTTTCAGTCCTATATTGTGCCTGTTGCTCGGTACTAGATAAACCATGACTGTGTAGAATGTGTCCTCTACAAATTCATAGCCTTCAATCTTAGGCTTTTGGCCCTCAAGGCAATCCTTTTTATCAGTATTTCATTCCTTCTCCCATCACCTTCTGTGACCATTCCAAACTTTTACCTCTCAAGATCCCTACTCAGTCCTTGCCCCTCAATCTTAAAACTTATCCTTACCTTCCACTTTACCAAGAAACTGAGGCATTAAGTATGATCTCTTACAAACTCGACCCCTTCCTCCTCTCTGGCCCCAATTTTTACAACCACCCTCATCCCCATCGCTTTTCTTGTGACCTCAAGCATCAGGTGTCTCCTCTCCTCTTCAAAGCTCAACTGCTCCTCTTTCCTGGACCCCATTTTTCCCTTAAATTTCATTCCTCGGTATCTTTGCCTCTCTAATTCAAATAGATCCCTCACATCAGCCTCATTTCCAAGTTTTCCCCAAACAAAACTTTCTCTTAGTCCTTTGTCCTCTTCTATCTACTATCTAATTTGCATGCTTTTTAAATTAAAGCTTTCCAGAGAAGTCCAGACTGATTGTCTCTAATCACCTCCAGGTCAGACACTGACCACCCGGTGCGTCCATCTCGGGCCCCGGGGGTCTCCAGTCAGCTCCCTCCTCTCGCTTCCCACCAACCCTATTCTCCCTGGTTGCTTTGTCCGCTCTACCTTTTCCACCTTTTCCAGAACCGCTTTTTCCTTTGGGAGGCATCTAGGAAACTTGATGTTGATTCAACTCTCAACTGTACTGGTTACCCCACAAAGCCCCTTCAGGTCCTATGGGCCTGTCCTAAACAAATGCCTGAAAGCGGCATCACAACTGACAGTTTTTACTGCGGTTCTGGGAGCAGGCATATCTTGGGGCAGACACAGTCCTTTGGCTCTCGAACCAATAGGGCTGAAGAGCCTGACCAATAAGAAGCTTGGGCTGGCGGCGGGAGGGGGGGGGGATTGGGGGCTCCAGGTCACAGGTAGAGCTAGGCAAGAAGCTCCGCCTCTGCGCTTTATGTTTCTTCTTAGCCCTTATTTGTGTTAGCTCCACTGCTTCCCCGCTCTCCCTACCTCCCCTCCCCGCCACGCGTGCGTAGTGGAAGCCTTGGGCCTCTGCAGTCCCTAGGCTCGGCTCTAACCAATCCCTTGTGGCCTCCAGACAAAGGGAAAGCAGGAAGAGCCTCCATGGCTGCCCCCTCCTCCTGCGCCCTCCTCCTGCCCCCTCCTATACACAAGTCCTGCCTCCCTTGATGTTTTAAATTTTATTTTGCAGTTGTAGCTGATTGGGTTCAAAAGGTAGTTTTCATAAAAGGCTCTGCCTCCTGCAGAACTCTGTCATGGAGAAATACTGAAAGCAGTCTCAATGACCTCAGTAGGGCATTGCTTAAATAAATTATGTTTCAACCACAGTAAAGGATATTTGCCATTTACAATACAGACATGGGAAATGGCCTTAAGAATACAGACCAAGCCGTAGAATATTTCTCTTTTTAAAGTATATAGTGTATCCTTATTGAAAGAAAAAAAAAACACCTTAGTTATGTGAGCAAATCAAATGAACTAATTTCAAATATTAAATCATTGATTGCTAGACAAGTCTTAGGTTCACCTACTTTTGGCATTTTATTGCATAAAGTCTGTAAAATGAATTTGGAACTGCTGATGCAATGTCTTGTGCTTTGTTGAAGGTGTGTTTCTTGAGCAGAATGTTTAAAATATAAAAGTCAATATAAGGGAAAAAAGTATATAGTATACCATCTAATATAGACATTAAAGGTTAGGAAGGCTACCCAGTAAAATGTGACCAGTGGTGCTAGCACAGATAGTTGTGTATTTTCCAAAATTACTAAAATGGTGCAGCATAATATAGTAATTAAAAGCCAGGATTCTTGCTTTAAATCTCTGCTGCACCATCTGGCTACTAGCTCTGTGACCTTGAAGTTACCGCACCTCTCTGGCTCAGTTTCATCATCTGTAAAATGGAGTTCATGATAATAGTACCTATTTACTGGGTGTTAAGAGAATTAAATAAGTTCATATTTGTAAAACACATAAAACAATTAATAGTTCATAGAGCTTAAGATAAATGAGTTTTGAATTTGTGCCCCCACACTTTCTCCCCTTACCCACAACCCCCATATATAAGGTTAGAGCTTTTTATCCATTCTGCAAGATAGCTGTGCCAGCTCCCACTGCCAGCTAGAACCTATAGGTGGTTCAGCTCAGAGTTCAGTTTTTGGAGACAGCCTTGTTGGACTTGGGATGCATTATGCTTAGACCTGTAGGTCAGTTATTTCTGAGATCATGCCCACCTCCACCTCATACATAAAAAATAACCTTCTCATGCTGTGCTGCTGTGATTTCTGGATACAGCACATCTTGGGCACACCTTGTTTCAGATTGGGAAACATAGTCAGCATAGAAGGGGTCATTGCTCCCCCACTTCTGAAGAGGATACCACAGGCCCCATATACTGACTTGCCAAGTCTAGCTGGGAGATGTAGAGTGGGCTTTGATAATGACATGTTCATCTCCTCATTCGGAGCCCTGAAGCACCTTTACTTCTGGGTTTTCATAGGGAACAGCCTTTCTACAACCACTGGTAATGGCAGTCTAGGAATGGGAATGAAGCAAAGTTCAGATCCCAGTGAAGAACCCAGTGTTCAATAGTTGATGTGCCAGGCAAATGCTTAGTACATGGAACAATTGTGAGAGCTCAGTGCATTTCAGCAGATAACAGCAACAACAGCAAAAGCAAGCCTGTGCAAGTGGCTGAATTTGCCCAAAGCAGTGCCTAAAGGCCTGTAGCTCAAAGGAGTAAAGGATAGGTACACTTCTGCTGGGAGGTTTCAGGGTTAAAAGCACTTCAAAGACAGATACAAAATCATGTTCCAGCTCAACTATGTAGTATTCATCATAAAAAATGGGGAGGTAACCAAAACTGGTTTGGTTCAGTGGTTAGAGCATCGGCCTGCAAACTGTAAGGTCCCAGGTTCGATTCCAGTCAAGGGCCTGTATCTTGGTTGTGGGCACATCCCCAGTAGGAGGCGTGCAGTAGGCGGCTGATCAATGTTTCTCTCTCATGGATGTTTCTAACTCTCTATCCCTCTCCCTTTCTCTCTGTAAAAAATCAATAAAATATATTTTTAAAAAATGGGGAGGGAAATATAATAAAATCTTAAGTGTTAGTTCTGGAATATGAGTTGATGACTATTTTTTATTTTTTTCTCTTTACATTATGTTTATGTCAACTGCCATGTTTTTTTTTCCACAAGAAAAAGGGCAATAAATATTATTTGTAAAACAAACAACAACAAAGCTAGTTTCTATGTAGGGTTAAGTCTGAACCAGTCTGTGGAGGCCGACTGTGGAGGAGTCTGTGGAGCAGAGTGAACAGAAGAACAGGCAGGAGGCAGAGAGGAGAAAACTTCAGCCTTGAAACCATGGTAACGGCTGCAGGAGTAAGCACAATGAATCAGAGCCAGGAATGGCTGCCAGTTGTATTTTCTTTAAAAAAAAAAAAAAAGTGTGTGTGTGTGTGTGTGTGTGTGTGTGTGTGTGTGTGTGTGTGTATGTTGATTTCAGAGAGGAAGGGAGAGGGAGATAGAAACATTAATGATGAATCCCAGCCAGTTTGGCTCAGTGGCTAGAGCATTGGCTTGTGGACTGAGGGGTCCCAGGTTCGGTTCCAGTCAAGGGCATGTACCTTGGTTGCGAGCACATCCCAATTGGAAGGTGTGTGGGAGGCAGCTGATCGATGTTTTTCTTCCATTGATGTTTCTGACTCTCTATCCCTCTTCCTTCCTCTCTGTAAAAAAAAATCAATAAAATATATATTAAAAAAAGGAAACATCAATGATCAGAGAGTATCATTGATTGGCTGCCTCCTGCATGCCCCCCACACCCCTGGGGATCGAGCCTGCAACCCGTGCATGTGCCCTTGACCAGAATCGAACCCAAGACCCTCCAGTCCACAGTCCAATGCTCTAGCCACTGATCCAAACCAGCCAGGTCCCTGTCGTATTTTCAATTAATTATCTCCTCAGACTGATTCTTTTATGCATTTTTTAAACAAGGAAAAGCAGGAAGGGAAGCTGGCAGCTCTCTTCCTAGGACAGAGGTTCACAAACCTTGACTCAGACTCACTGTCTTGCCCACTCGGCTCCATAACCAAAGGCTGCAGTTTCTTTTCCATTGGAGATCCCAGCAGAGCTTACTCTGAACAGGGAGCTTGAAGCGACAAAATAGAGATCTAATTGATCCCATTCAGAGATGATCAATGCATGGGGAGCTCTGGGCCCAGACTATGGGACAAGGGTAGAAAAAGGTCACATTTGAAAACTGAAACCAGGAAAAATCAGTACACTGTGGATGAGATCAGCCACGTGCAAAAGTAAGCACCCATTATGGCAAATGGATGCGAGTGTATTGCTGATGGGATAGATGTATCTCCTAAGCCCAGTAAGCGGTTGAAGAACTTTATGTCCCTCTTCATGCTGTTGTAACGTGCCTGGAATGAGATAATGAAGTTTTGAGCAACTAGTTTTAAAGAAGGATTCCAGAGAATAGTCTATTTATCTATTAGTGTTTAAGCAAAAAAGCTACAATTTCTGGAGGACACTTATATTTCAGTATCTAGTGAGGTGGATTTTGTCTAAGGCAATATTCATTTGAGACAATGGAAAACAAGCAACAGAAATGGCATATGTAGCATGAGCCTGGAGCTTTCCCTTCATGATCTCTTAGTTTTCACAAGTTTTATTGCAGAGAATCGCAATTGCCATGTTAGAGCTGAAGAAACAAGCTCAAAGAAGTTAAGAAATATCTTCAAGGTTTCACATCCTAGGATGGTGGCAGGGTTGGGCTCTGAACTCAGGTCTTTCTGATCTCCAAGCTGGTACTCTCTGCATGATGGCATGCTTTTCCACCCTCTAAATAAAATCCAAGAACACCCAGTTCCCTTTGTTCTGGGTGCATGTTCTCCAAGTCAGCTTCCCAGGGACCAGAGGCCTCACAAGGGGACACTGTCCAAGAGATGACAAGACCAAGCTATGCTGCCACCATTGGACAGAAATAAATGCACCTCTGGTTTATGCACCAGTGTGTTGGTTCTGAGATCACCTCTGCCTACTTTGCCAAATCTCCCAGGCCCAGAAACACTAAGGCAAGGAGAAGGAACCTGGAGTAGGTGGGGACAGTGGGCACAGCATTGTTACCTAGGCAGAGAGGGGACAGTGGGGAAAAGGTCTTCTGTCTTATCACCTTCAGGAACTAGTCTCCATGTCCAATGGATTCTGCCTTCTAAACAAATCTTCTCCCCTCTCTCTCATTTTACGACGAACAATGAACCTTTAACTAGGATTCACAAAACATTTCTTGTGCTCATTCTCCACTCTCTTCCCTGCTACCACAACCTTTTGCACATTCTCTGGAACATTGCAACAGCCTCCACATTGATCTCTCAGTCATCTGTCTCATCACCCTCCAAACTACCGTACCCAGCATCTGACATAGAGCTCTAAAAAACACAGATTTGACACTCACTTCCCCAATTAAGACCCTTCTGTGGCTATCTGATGTTGAGAGGCTCCTTAGCCTGGAGGCCCTAGGGCTATTCTGCTGATATCTACAGGCTCATCTCTTGCTAGTCCCCAATGGGTTCCAACCATGTTGAATTATTATTTACAGGTCCTCAAATGTAGCATACTCTCTTCAAACTTTATGCCTTTGCACATGCTGTTCTTTCTACCTGAAATGCTCCCCCCCCCCTTTTTTTTTGATCTAGCTAACTCTTTTTTACTTTTCAAAACCAAGCTCAGGTGCTACTTCCTTCAGGAAGCCTTCCTAACCCTCTTCTTCGCCTTCTCTCAGGCTGGACTAGGCACTCCTTGGCACTCTCAAAGCACTCTAGGTTTATATGTAACATCTGTATGATTTTGAGTAGTATTCCATGCCTTAGATACATAACATTTTGTTTAACCATTCACTCATTTAAAACATTTAGGTTGTTTCCAGTTTTGGACTATGACAAATAAAGTGGCTGTAAGCGTTGTGTAAAGGTTTTTGTGTGTATACAAGTTTTCATTTATCTAGGATTATTTCCAAGAGTGTAATTTCTAAGTTGTATAGTAAATTGTATGTTTATTTTTGTAAGAAACTGCCATACTCTTTTCCAGAGTGGCTGAACCATTTCACATTTCTACCAGCAATGCAAGGGTGATCCAGTTTCTCACTTTTAATCAATAACATTTTGTGTTATCACAATTTTTTATTTTTGCCATTTTTAGATGTGTACTGATACCTTATTGTAATTTTTAATTTGCATTTCTCTAATGGCTAATGATGTTGAACATCTTTTCATGGGTTAATTTACTCTCTGTATATCCTCTTCAGTAAAATTCATGTCTTTTGGCCAGTTACTGATTAGATTTTTAAACTGTTGACTTTTAGCTCTTTATGTATTCTAGATATGAGTACTTTGTGTCCTCTTAAAAGGTTTGTTTTCTTTTTCCCCAGAGCAAAAGTCCTTAATTTTTTTTTTATGGTTCATGCTTATGGTTGCATAGTAAGAACTAAGTCCTACATTCTAGAGATTTTTATCCTATATTTTCTTCTAAAAGCTTTGTTTTAAACTTAAATTGGTGATCCATTTGAGTTATTTTTGTATAAGGTGTGAGGTTTAGAGTGAAGTTCATATTTTTTGCCTATAAAAATCCAATTTCTCCAACATTATTTGTTGAAAAATATATCCTTCATTAAATTGCTTTTGCACTTAAAAAAAAATTAGTTGGATGACCCAGCCAGTGTAGCTCAGCAGTTGAGCTTTGATCTAGGAACCAAGAGATCACCACCTCGATTCCTGGTCAGGGTACATGCCTGGTTTTCAGGCTCAATCCCGTGAGGGGGGCCTATAGAAGGTAGCTAATAGAGGATGTTTATTTCTCATCGATGTTTTAATTTCTCTATCCCTCTTCATTTATTTCTAAAAAAATCAATAAAACTGTTTTAAAAAACCTCACTGAGTTATGCACTAAAAAAGGATGAGTTTTTTAAAAAAATCAGTTAGGCCGATTTTTCTCGAATGGCGGTGGAATAGACGGACGCATCTGGAGCTTTGTCGCTGGGCAGAAGGAGAGAGAGCAGCTGACAGTCGCATGGGGAGTGTTTGTTGGCAAGTTAAGAGTCAGTTATCCTCCAGGAGAAGGCGGGGAACTGCTGGACTGGGATCTTCTGGCCAGGCAGACCCACTGCCTCGGGGTTTTTATCTGCCGGAGCCACCAGCACGAACCCAGAGACCACGCCATCTTGCAGAGGGAGGTGGATGTCTGCGGCAGTCTGAAGGATGATGCTGAGGCACCCACCTAACAGCCGGGGACCCAAAACACGGCTCTCCAATCAGCGCAGACACGCGGGCGGCAGATTCAGAGATCCATAGGGCACACAGAAAGGTCAGATTTCGCCTAGGATAAGGTGAGGTCTCCTGCCCCTCAGAACAGAGACGCACACACTGTGGGAACCGGGTTGCGGGAAAGCTGCCTCTGGAGAGGTCCGCGGAGGTGGGGCAGTGCATGATCACCTAAGTGTGGAGGCAGACTCTCTGAGCTGTTGACAGACGGAGCTCCGGAAAACGACTCATTTTTATCTGAGGCAGAGGGACAGCTTGGGAATTATTAGTGTCCCAGCTGCAAAATCCCCACAAACCGGTTTTGAGAACCACAGAGTAGCAGGATCTGAGCACAGCCTAGAGAGGCCCTGTGCTTTGTCTCAAATATAAATTCTGAAACACTGCCACCCAGTGGATGACACACAAATTGACTCTCGCATAACCACAAAAGAATAAAAACATTAAAACATCAACAGTGCAACACAGGTAATACCTTCCCTACTGGGAAACAGGAGTGCCAAGCAGAATAATAGTAGAAGTGAATGACCATTCTATTTTTTTTCTTTTCCCTTCTTTCTTTTTGTAAATTTTTAAATTTTTTTATTTTTACATATTTTAATTAAAAGACTATTTTTTTCTTTCCACCTCAATTGATTTTACCTATTTAATTATTACATTTTTGTTTTCAACTAGTATTATTACTATTAGTATTTTACCTTTTTGGAAAAAAACAAGTGTCATTTTATTTTCCGTTATTTTTCTTCAGGATTAGAGTTTTACATTCTATTTTCATCTTTCCTTTAGCATAATTTTACTCCACCTCAACTATACCTTTATGTCAACACTTTCCTCCTAACTTTCCCCATTTTGTTGTTTTGTTTCTCTTTCCCTTTTCCAACTTTAGATTCCCCCTTTTCTTCCTCTTTACTGGGTTAAAATTTCACCCCTTATATATCTAATTTCAAATCCCCTACTACAAGTCCATACAAACCTCTCTCTTCTTGTCTTCACTAGCCAAAAAGTTGTTTTTTCTCTATGACCTTTTGTTGCTATTTGCCTGAACAGTGATTATATCGATTTTTGAACTTTTTTGTGAGATTATTTTAGCTTATTCTACTTGCTTTATTTTGCTTTTTGCTTGCTTTTGTTTTTTACCTCTCTTTTCTCTCGCCTCCCTCAACACCAGTTCTTATTAGTAGTTTGTATTAATCTCTTGGTACTGGTTGCTGGCCTTTATTGGGATTAGTGACTGTTCCATTGGAGTTGTCTCCTGACATATATATTTTGTTCCCCTTTTCTCTCTTATCCGCTTTGTTTTCTCTCTGACTTCATTTCTCTTTCAGTTTTTTTCTTCTTCTCCTTTTTCTTAAATTTTATTTCATTTTATTTTTTGTTCATTTAGTTACTTATTATTTTCTCCCTCTCCCAATCTGACTTTGGCACTTCTTTCCTTTCTTTTAACCTCATTTTCCTCTTCTTCTTTCTCTACTTACCCCTAATTTGTCTTTCATTGGTGGTCACCTTATTGGTGATTATTTAACATCGTGAATACATTTCTGTTCAGTGCCTTGTGTGCTGTACTGGGTCATGTTGTAGTTTGTGTCTTTGAATCAACGTAGGAGAGAGAACTACATAACCAGACACCCGGAGAAGAAAAACCATGGGCAGAAGAAGAAACAGCCTGCATATGACAGATAGGCAGGTATCACCAGAAAAGGAAGTAAAAAAATAGAAGCAGAAATAAGCCTGCCAGAGAAAGAATTCAGAGAAATGATCATAAAGTGGATGAAAAGAATGGAAGACAAAATCGACAATCTGAGTAAGAGCCAATAGGAAATGAAGAAGAAGCATGAAGACATGCACAAAGAAATAAAAAATGACATCACTGCTCTAAAGAACTCAATAGAAAGCATCAAAAGTAGATTAGAAGAAGCAGAGGACCGCATCAGTGAGCTAGAAGACATGGTAGGAAAAAATACCCAAGTACAGCAGCTTCTATTAAAAAAAAAAAATTAAAAAGCAAGAGGAGAGCCTAAGGGAACTTTGGGATAACACGAAAAAAAAAAAAAAAAAAAACAACCAACATTCGCATAATTGGGGTTCCAGAAAGAGTGGAAACTGAACAAGAATTAGAGAACCTGTTTGAAGAAATAATGAAAGAAAATTTCCCCAATATAGGAAAGGAAAAACCCACACAAATCCAAGAAGCTCACAGAGTCCCAAGTAAAATGAACCCCACAAAACCGACACCAAGGGACATTATAATTCAATTGGCAAACAGCAACGACAAAGCAAGAATCTTAAAAGCAACCAGAGAGAAACAGAAAGTTACCTACAATGGAACCCCCATAAGACTAGCTACTAATTTTTCAACAGAAACTCATCAGGCCAGAAAAGAATGGAATGAAATATACAAATCTTGCAAAGGAAGGGTCTCAACTCAAGAATACTGTATCCTGCAAGGCTTTCAATCAAAATTGAAGGTGAAATCAGAAGCTTCACAGACAAAAAAGGACTAAGGGAATATATTATCACCAAACCAGCAATGCAAGAAATGTTAAAGGGTCTGCTGTAATAAAAAGAAATAGGAAGCGAAGAAGAAACTCTGGGCTAAAGACTAAAAATGGCAACAGATAAATACCTATCAATAATAACTTTAAATGTAAATGGATTAAATGCTCCAATCAAGAGACATACGGTAATCGATTGGATAAGAAAACATGATCCATATATCTGCTGTCTACAAGAAACCCATCTCAGGAAAAGAGATGCACACAGATTGAGGGTTAAGGGATGGAAGATGGTAATTCAGGCAAATGGAAATGAAAAAAAAAAGCTGGGGTTGCAATACTTATATCTGACAAATTAAATCTCAAAGTGAAGGACATATCAAGAGATAAAGAAGGCTACTTCATAATACTAAAGGGAACAATCCAACAAGAAGATATAACTCCAGTAAAGATATATGCACCCAATATAGGAGCACCTAAATACATAAAAAAAAATCCTGGAGGGTTTTAAGGAAGAATGACAGCAATATAATCATAGTAGGAGACTTTAACACCCCACTGTCACCACTGGACAAATCATCTAAACAAAAAATCAGTAAACATCAATCTTAATGACTCACTAGACCAGAAGGAATTAATTGACACCTTCAGAACATTTCACCCCAAAGCCACAGAATATACATTCTTCTCCAGTGCACATGGGACATTTTCAAAGATAAATCATATGTTGGGTCAAAAGAAAAGTTTCTTCAAATTCAAGAAGATAGAAATCATATCAAGCATTTTCTCAGACCACAGTGGCATAAAACTGGAAATCAACTATAATAAAAGCAATAGAAAGAAATGAAACTCATGGCAACTAAACAGCATGCTATTAAACAATGATTGGGTAACCAGAGAGATTAAGGAAGAAATAAAAAACATCATGGCAACAAATGACAATGACAACGCAACAATCCAAAATTTATGGGACACAGTGAAAGTAGTCTTGAGAGGGAAGTTCATAGCCCTACAAGCCTACTGCAAAAAACAGGAAGCAACAGTAATAAATTACCTAACCCTACAACTCAAAGAGCTAGAACGAGAGCAACAAGAAAAGCCCAGTGTACTCAGAAGGAAGGAAATAGTGAAGATCAGAGCGGAGATAAACAACTTGGAGACCAAAGAAACAATTCAAAAGATCAACAAAACCAAGAGCTGGTTCTTTGAAAGGATAAACAAGATTGATGGACCTCTAGCCAGGCTCAACAAGAAGCAAAGATAGAAGACCCAAATAAACAAAGTCAGAAATGAAAGAGGAGAAATAACAACAGACCCTGTGGAAATACAAAGGATTGTTAAAAAATACTATGAACAACTCTATTCCAACAAATTGGACAACCTGCAAGAAATGGGCATTTTCCTAGAAAAATATAACCTTCCAAAACTCAATGAGGAGGAAGCTAAACATCTCTATAGTCCAAAAACTATGGAAGAAATTGAAGCAGTCATCAAAAGGCTTCCAGCAAATAAAAGCCTGAGACCAGATGGCTACACAGGAGAGTTTTACGAAACATTCAGGGAAGAATTAAAACCTATACTCCCCAGACTATTCAAAAACATTCAAGAAGAAGGAACACTTACAAACCCTTCTATGAAGCCAGCATCACCCTAATACCAAAACCAGATAAAGACAACACAATGAAAGAGAATTATAGGCCAATATCTGTCATGAACATAGATACCAAAATCCTCAACAAAATTCTAGCAAATCGGATCCAGCAGTACATCAGAAAGATCATACACCATGACCAAGTAGGATTCATCCCAGGAATGCAGGGATGGTACAATATCTGCAAATCAATAAACATGCTACATCACATAAACAAATTGAGAGATAAAAATCTCATAGTCATATCAATTGATGCAGAAAAAGCATTTGACAAAATCCAACACCCTTTCTTGATACAAACTCTCAGCAAAGTGGGAATAGAAGGAGCATACCTCAACATCATAAAAGCCATATATGATAAACCCACAGCTAACATCATACTCAATGGGCAAAAACTAAAACCATTTCCCCTAAGAACAGGAACAAGACAGGGATGCCCCCTCTCACCTCTTCTGTTTGACATAGTACTGGAAGTATTAGCCATTGCAATTAGACAAGAAGGAGAAATAAAAGGCATCCAAATTGGAAAAGAAGTAATGCTGTCCTTATTTGCAGATGACATGATACTATACATAAAAAACCCAAAGGACTCCATTCCAAAAGTAATTTACTTAATTAATGAATTCAGCAATGTAGCAAGATACAAAATTAATGCTAAAAAGTCTAGTAAAATTAGAGAAAGAGAGAGTAAAAAAGCAATCCCATTTACCACTGCACCAAAAAAAAATAAGATACCTAGGAATAATAAACTTAACTAAAGAGATAAAAGACCTATATATAGAAAACTATATGACACTGATAAAAGAGATAGAGGAAGATGTTAACAGATGGAAGAGCATACCATGCTCATGGATTGGGAGAAGCAACATCATTAACATGTCCATATGACGCAAAGCAATCTATAAATTCAATGCACTACCCATTAAAATACCAGCGACATATTTCACAGATCTAGAAAGAATTCTTCATAGATTCACCTGGATAAAAAAGACCACGAATAGCCACAGCAATCCTGAGAAAGAAAAATAAAGTAGGTGGTATCTCAATACCAGATTTCAAGCTATATTACTAAGTACCTGTTCTCAAAACAGCCTGGTACTGGCACAAAAACAAATATATAGACCAATGGAATAGAATAGAGAACCCAGAAATCCACCCAAACCACTCCGCTCAACTAATATTTGACAAAGGAGGCATGAACATACAATGGAGTCAAGATAGCCTCTTCAATAAATGGTGTTGGAAAAATTGGACAGACACATGAAAAAAAAAATGAAACTGGACCACCAACTTACACCAAATACAAAAATAAACTCCAAATGGATACAGGACTTAAACCTAAGATGGGAAACCATAAAAATGCTAGAGGAATCCACAGGCAGCAAAATGTCAGACATATGCCAAAAGAACTTCTTCACTGATACTGCTCCAAAGGCAATGGAAGCTAAAGAAAATATGAACAAATGGGACTACATCATAATAAAAAGCTTTTGCACAGCAAAAGAAACCATCAACAAAACAACAAGGAAGATCACTGTATGGGAGAACATATTTGCAAATGTTATCCGTGATAAAGGTTTAATCTCCAACATCTACAGCCAAGTTACACAACTTAATAAAAGATAAACAATCCAATAAAAAAATGGGCAACGAACCTAAATAGAACCTTTTCGAAAGACGACAGAAGGAAGGCCAAGAGACACATGAAAACATGTTCAAAGTCACTAATTATCTGAGAGATGCAAATCAAAACCACAATGCGATATCATTTTACACCTGTCAGAATGGCAATCATCAATAAATCAATAAACGAAGTGTTGGCGAGGATGCGGAGAAAAAGGAACCCTTGTGTACTGTTGGTGGGAATGCAGACTGGTGCAGCCACTGTGGCGAACAGTATGGAGTTTCCTCAAAAAACTGAAAATGGATCTCCCATTTGACCCAGCAATTCCACTCTTAGAAATATATCCTAGGAAAGTAGAAACACCAATCAGAGAGGATTTATGCACCCCTATGTTGATAGCAGCACAATTTACAATGGTTACAATTTGGAAACAGCCTAGGTGCCCTTCAGCAGATGAGTGGATCAGAAAACTGTGGTACATCTACACAATGGAATTCTATGCTGTCATTAAAAAGAAGGAATTCTTATCATTTGCAGCAACCTGGATGGAACTGGAGAGCCTTATGCTTAGTGAAATAAGCCAGCCAACGAAGGAGAAGCACCACATGATCTCACTCATTTGTGGATAATAAAGAACATTGTAAACCGATGAACAACAGGATAGATACAGTGGCAGTAAAGCATCAAACAGACTGTCAAATTTTAGCAGGAAGATTAATGAGAGGTGGGGTAGATAAGATCAATCAAAGCACTTGTATGCATGCACATAAACATAACCAATGGACATAGACACTTGGGGGTTGGGGTATGGCTGGAGGGAGGGGGGCAATGGGGAGATATGTATACATTTAACACAATAAAAAAAGAAAGTGTTTTTCATTTTATCACTTTATTGTCTTTTCTGTACACGAAAAATACAGTTGCCTTTATATTGTGCTTTTATACTTTTCTAAGTCATTATCTCATTTGATGTTCATGGCAACTTAAAGACAAGATAATTATTCCCTCCACTATTCAAAGATAGTAAATCCTGGTGTCTGGCCCCAATGATTCAATTGTCAAGCCCTTATTTTAAAGCAAGGTTAGTGAAATTTTCTGTGAAGTGTCATATCTATACTAATAAAAGCCTTGGGGTCATCAGGCCAGCAGGGGAGGGCAGTTGGGGGCAATCAGGCTGGCAGGGGAGCACTTAGGTGTCTGTCAATCAGGCTGGCAGGGGAACAGTTAAGGGGCAATCAAGTTGGCAGGCAGAAGTGGTTAAGAGCAGTCAGGCAGGCGAGCGGTTAGGAGCCTGCAGGGAATGGGCCTAAACCAGCAGTCAGACATCCACTGAGGCATTCTAGATTGGAGAGGGTGCAGACCAGGCTGAGGGACACTGCCCCTCATGCATGAATTTCATGCACCGAGCCACTAGTTCTTATAAATTGCTGGATTCTATTTGCTAATATTTTGTGGTAAATTTTACATTTATATTATGAGGATATTGATATGTAGTTTTATTTTTATACTTTGTTGGATTTTGGTATCAGGGCTTCATAAAATGAGTTGGAAAGTATTCTCCCTTTTTGCATTTTCTGGAAGAGATTTAGTGGAATTGGTATTAATTCTTTTTTGGATATTTGGTAGAACTTTCCATCAGATTTGGATATTTCTTTTGGAGGACTTTCTAATTACAAATTCATTTTTCTTCAGAGGAATATTAGTCCATTTCATCTAAGTGTCAAATTTATAACTGTAGAGATGTCTGCAGGATTTGTCCCTGTGTTTGTCCTTCCCCCCCCCCCCCCCCGCCACATTGGCATTTTTTATTTTCTATTATTCTCAGTGTTGCTAGAAGTTTGTTAATTTTATTCTTTTCAACAAACAAGCTTTTTGTTTCATTGGTTTTATTTATTGTTTTTCTGTTTTCAATTTCATTAATTTCTGCTCTTTATCATTTTTTTTCTAGATTCTTGAGGTGAAAGGATGGATTTGAGACCTTTCCTATTTTATAATGAAAGCATTCAGTGATACAAAATTTCCTTTCAGAACTGCTTTAGCTGTCACCTACAAATTTTGATTTTGTGTTTTCATTTTCATTCAGTTTAATGTTTATTTTCTAATTCCTTTGGATTATTTACGGGGTGGTGCTTAATATCCAAGTGTTTGGCAATTTTCTTGTCTTTCTGTTATTGATTTATAGTTTGATTCCATTATGGTCAGAGAAGACCTGCTATACGATTCCAGTTCTTTTAAATTATTTTTTTTATGGCCCAGGATATGGTTTCTCTTGAAAAGAATATGTATTCTGCAATTGTTGGGTCGAGTGTTCTAGAAATGTTGATTAGGTTCTGTTGGTTTGTGGTGTTGTTAATTACTTTTATATCCTTCTTGATTTTGTCTAGCTCTTCTCTCAATTGTTGAAAAATGGCTGTTGAAGTCCCTTATAAATGTGGATTTGTCTGTTACTCCTTTCAATTCTATTGATTCTTGCTTTACATATTTTACAGCTCTATTGTTTAGTGCATACACCTTTAGAAATGCCATGACTTCTGGATAAACTGATACTGTTATCATTTTTATAGTATACTGTTTTTTTTTTGTTTATTTTTTAAATATGTTTTTATTGATTTTCAGAGAGAGGAAGGGAGAGGGAGAGAGAGAAACATCAATGAGAGAGAATCATTGATCAGCTGTCTTCTGCATGCCCCCTACTACTGGGGATTGAGCCTGCAACTGGGGCTTATGCCTGACTGGGAAATTGAACTGTGACCTCCTGGTTCATAGGTCAACATTCAGCTACTGAGCCACACCAGCCAGGATGTTTTGATTCCCTTTTATATCTACATTTTAAGATTTTTTTTGGTGGTAAACATAGTAGTTACAATCAACATGCTAATAATCTACTGTGAATTGATACCAATTTAGCATGCAAGACCTCTCCTCCTATACTGATCAGTTCCCTCTTATGTTTTTGTTGTAACAAATTACATCTTTGTGTGTTGTGTGCCCAGTAACATAGACTTATAATTATTTTTGTGCATTTGTAGTTTAAATCATCTATCTACATAAAACCCTAATAAGCAAATTGACCAAACAGCAGAACAACTGGTTGTTATGACGCACACTGACCACCAGGGGCAGACACTCAATGCAGAAGCTGCACCCAGCCTGCAGGCCCTGACCAGTGGCAGCAGTTGGGGTTGGGGTGGGACCAGAGAGTGGGCAATGCCAGGCCAGCCAAGGTGGGTGTGAGAGGCAGCCTGCAATTACCCCACTGGTCACCCCACAGAGGGAGGAAACTAGTGGCTGTGGGGGGTGGGGCCAGCAAGTGGGCAGCACCAGTCCAACAAAGATGCGTGCGAGTGTGGGGGGGTCCTCATTGCCTTGACAGTTGCCCCCCAGATCAGCCCTGATTGCCGGCCAGGCCTAGGAACCCTAGCAGTGCACAAATTTCATGCACCAGACCTCTATTGTAGAAAATAAAATAAATGAAAAGTAAAGTTATGTAGGAGTTATAAACCAGAAATATAATAATAATGGTTTTTATATTCACCTATATAATTACCGTTATTGAAGACTTTATTTCTTCATACAGCTTCATGTTAATCTCTCATTTCCAACTGAAGGATTCCCTTTAGAATTTCTTGTAGGACAGGTATTGAACTCTCTCAGCTTTTGTTTATTTGGGAATACCTTAATTTGTTCCTCATTTTCAAAGGACAGTTTTCTATATATAAAATTCCTGGTTGACACATATTTTCCCTTTAGCATTTTAAATATGTCATCCAATGGACTTAGACCTTCATGGTTTCCAATAAAAATCAGTGTTGGTCTTATTGAGTTTTCTTGTACAAGGTGAGTTGATTCCTTTTCTTGCTTTCAAAATTTTTTCTTTGCTTTGTTTTTTGTTAATTTGATCATAGTGTGTCTTGGTGAGAATCTTTTACAATTGATCCTCTTAGACTTTGTTAAGTATTGTGTAGATTCATGTATTTCATAAAATTTAGGGAGTGTTTGTCCATTATAACCTTACATATTCTTTCTGCCCCATTCTCTCATTTTTCCTTCTGAGACAACCCTCCTCCCATAATATGTATTTTGGCCTACTTACTGGTGTCCCACAGGTCTCTTATGTTCTCTTAACATTTCTTCTTTTTTCCAATTTTTATTAATGTATTACATGTGTACATATCTTCCCATTGCCCACCTCCCCCGAATCCCATACATGCCTTCACACCCAGTGTCTTGCATCCACTGGTTATGATTGTATTCATGCATAATAGTCCTTCGGTTGATCTCTTCAGTACTGCACCTCTCCCTAACCTTCCCCCTGTAATTTGACACTATGTTTGATGCTTTACTGCCTCTGTATCTATCTTTCTGTTCATCAGTTTATAATGTTCTTTATTATCCATAAATGAGTGAGATCATGTGATATTTTTCTTTCATTGACAGGCTTATATAACTTAGCATAATGCTCTCCAGTTATATCCAGGATGCTGCAAATGGTAAGAATTCCTTCTTTTTTTATGATAGCATAGTATTCCATCGTGTAGATATACCATAGTTTTCTGATCCACTCATCTCCTAACGGGCACCTAGACTGTTTCCAAATTGTAGCTATTGTAAATTGTGCTTCTATGAACACAGGAATGCATATATCCTTTCTGATTGGTGTTTCTACTTTCTTAGGATATATTCCTAAGGGTGGGATTGCTGGGTCAAATGGGAGTTCCATTTATAGTTTTCTGAGGAAACTCCATACGGTTCTCCACAGTGGCTGCACCAGTCTGTTTTCCCACCAGTAATGCACGAGGGTGCCTTTTCTCCACATCCTCACTAACACTTGTCGGTAGCCATTCTGACAGGTGTGAGATTGTATCACATTGTCGTTTTGATTTGCATCTCTTGGATAATTAGTGACTTAGAGCATGATTTCATGTGTCTCTTTGCCTTCCTTCTGTCTTCTTTTAAAAAGATTCTATTTAGGTCCATTGACCATTTTTTTAATGGGTCATTAATCTTCCTTTTATTAAGTTGTATAAGTTAGCAGTAGATGTTGGAGATTAAACCTTTATCAGTGATAACATTTGCAAATATGTTTTCCCATACAGTGGTCTTTCTTGTTGTTTTGTTGATGGTTTCCTTTGCTCTACAAAAGCTTTTTATTTTGATGTAGTCCCATTTGTTTATTTTCTCTTTAGCTTCCATTGACCTAGGAGCAGTGTCAGTGAGGAAGTTCCTCCGGCATATGTCTGAGATTTTTCTGCCTGTGGATTTCTCTAGTATTTTTATGGTTTCCCATCTTATGTCTAAGTCCTGTATCCATTTTGTGTATAGTGTAAGTTGGTGGCATAGTTTCATTTTTTTTTTTGCAAGTATCTGTCCAATTTTTCCAACACCATTTACGGAAGAGACTGTCTTGACTCCATTGTATGTTCATGCCTCCTTTATCCAATATTAATTGGGCATAGTGGTTTAGATTGATATCAGGACTCTCTATTCTATTCCATTGGTCTTTATGTCTATTCTTGTGCCAGTACCGGGCTGTTTTGAGAACAGTAGCTTTGTAAAATAGCTTGAAATCTGGTATTGAGATCCCACCTACTTTATTCTTCTTTCTCAGGATTGCTGTGGCTATATGGGATCTTTTTTTCATTCCAAGTGAATTTTTGGAGAGTTTTTTCTAGGTTTGTGAAATATGCCATTGGTATTTTAATGGGGAATGCATTGAATCTATAGGTTTATTTGAATAATATGGGCATTTTAATGATGTTGATTCTCCTAATCTTTGAACATGGTATGTTCTTCCATCTGTTAATGCTTTCTCTATCTCTTTTTTTCAGTATCCTGTAGTTTTCTGTATATAGGTCTTTTACATCCTTAGTTAAGGTTATTCCTAGGTATCCTAATTTTTTTGGTGCAGTGATAAATGGGATTGCTTTTTTCATCTTTATTTCTGTAAGTTCACTATTGGTGTATAGAAATGCCATAGATTTATTTGCATTAATTTTGTATTCTGCTAATTGCCACATTCATTTATTAAGTCCATTAGTTTTTTGATGGAGTCTTTCGGATTTTTTATATACAATATCATGCCATCTACAAATAATGACAATGTTACTTCTTCTTTTCCAAATTGGATTCCTTTTATTTCTTCCTTTTGTCTAATTGCAATAGCTAATGCTTCCAGTACTATGTCAAACAGAAGTGGTAAGAGTGTACACCCCTGTCTTGTTCCTCTTCATAGAGGAAATGGCTTTAGTTTTTCCCCATTAAGTATGATGTTAGCTGTGGGTTTATCATATATAGCTTTTATTATGTTGAGGTATGATCCTTCTATTCCAACTTTGCTGAGAGTTTTTATCAAAAAAGGGTGTTGTATTTTTGTCAAATGCTTTTTGTGCATCAATTGATATGACTATGTGATTTATATCTCTCAATCTGTTTATGTGATGTATCACGTTTATTGATTTGTGGACATTGTACCATCCTTGTATCCCTGGGATAAATCCTACTTTGTCATGGCATATGATTTATCTGATATACTACTAGATCTGATTTGCTAGAATTTTGTTTAGGATTTTGGCATCTATGTTCTTGAGGGATATTGTCCTGTAATTCTCTTTCATTGTGTTGTCTTTATCTGGTGTTGATACTAGGGTGATGCTCGTTTCATAGAAGGAACTTGGGAGTGTTCCTTCTTCTTGAATTGTTTGGAAAAGTCTGAGGAGAATAGGTTTTAATTCTTCCTTGAATGTTTGGTAAAACTTCCCTGTGAAGCCATCTGTCCACGGGCTTTTGTTTGCTGGAAGCTTTTTGATGACTGCTTCAATTTCTTCCATAGTAATTGAATGATGTTTATATTCTTCCTGATTCAGTTTTGTAATGTTATATTTTTCTAGGAATATAACATTCCCTCCAGGTTGTCCAGTTTGTTGGAATAGAGTTGTTAATAGTATTTTTTTTAAACAATCCTTTTTATTTTTATGTGGTCTGTTGTTATTTAACCTCTTTCATTTATGATTTATCTTTATTTGAATCCTCTCTCTTTCCTTCTTGGTGAGCTTGGCTAGAAGTTCTTCAATCTTCTTTATTCCTCAAAGAACCATCTCTTGTATTTGTTGATCTTTTGTATTGTTTATTTGGTCTCTATGTCATTTATCTCTTCTGTGATCTTTATTACTTCCTTCCTTCTGCTTAATCTGGGCTTTTCTTGTTGCTCTATTTCTAACTCTTTGAGTTGTATGGTTTGGTAATTTATTACCATTGTTTCTGGTTTTTTGTTTGTTTGTTTGTTTGTTTTTTGCAGTAGGCTGGTAGAGCTATGAACTTCCCTTTCAAGACTGGTTTCACTGTGTCCCATAGATTTTGAATTGTGTTTTCATTGTCATTCATTTCCATGATGTTTTTTATTTCTCCCTTGATCTCCCTGGTAACCCAGTCATTGTATAATAGCATGCTTTTTAGTCTCCATGTGTTTGATTTTTTTTGTATTGTTTTTATTATAGTTGATTTCCAGTTTTATGTCATTTTAATGAGAAGATGCTTGATATGATTTCTATCTACTTTAATTGGAAGAGAATTTGCCTGTGATGAAATATAGGGTTTATCTTTGAAAGTGACCCATGTGCACTTAAAAAGAATGTATATTCTTTGAGTTTGGGGTGAAATGTTCTGAAGATGTCAATTAATTCCATTTGGTCCAGTGAGTCTTTTAAGATTGATGTTCCTTTTCTGACTTTTTGTTTAGAGGATTTGTCCAGTGGTGATAGTGGGGTGTTAAAGTCTCCTGCCATTATTATGTTGCTATCAATCTCTCCCTTGATATATCCTAAAGGAGATTTTTTATGTATTTGAGTGCTCCTGTATGTTTACCAGAGTTAGTTCTTTTGTTGCATTGTTCCCTTTAGTATTATAAAGTGGCCTTCCTTATCTACTGTTATGTCCCTCACTTTGAGATCTAATTTGTCAGATATAAGTATTGCTACCCCTGCTTTTTTTTCCATTTCAATTGGCCTGGAAAATCTTTTTTCCATCCCTTCACTTTCTGTATGTGTGTGTCTGTTTTTCTGAGGTGGCTTTTTTATAGACAGCAGAAATATGGGTCATGTTTTTTTATCTAATCCATTACCCTATGTCTTTTGATTGAGGCATTTAATCCATTTACATTTAAATTTATTATTGGAAAGTACTTATTTGCTGCCCTTTTTATTCTTTACCCCTATATTCCTTCTTCGCTACCTTCTTCTTTTTACAGCAGACCCTTTAGCATTTCTCCAATTGCTGGTTTAGGTGGTCTTAAACTCCTTTAATCCTTTTTTTTGTGTGTGAAGCTCTTGATTTCACCTTCATTTTGATTGAAAGACTTGCTGGGTACAGTATTCTTGGATTCAGACCCTTCCTTTGCATGACTTTGTATATTTCATTCCATTTTCTTCTGGCCTGATGAGTTTCTGTTGAGAAATTAGTCGCTAGTCTGATGGGGATTCTTTTTTAGGTAAATTTCTGTCTCTTTCTGGCCGTTTTTAAGATTCTCACTTTGTTGTTGGTGTTTGCCAATTTAATTATTATGTATCTCAGTGTCAGTCTTTTGGGGTTCATTTTGCTTGGGACTCTGTGAGCTTCTTGGATTTGTGTGAGTTTTTTCTTCCCTATGTCAGGAAAATTTTCTGACATTATTTCTTCAAACTGGTTATCTATTTCTTGCTCAGTTTCCTTTCTTTCTGGCACACCTATTCTGCAGATGTTGTCATGTTTCATGTTGTCCCTAAGTTCCCTTAGTCCCTCCTCCTGCTTTTTTAAAAAAATTTAATATAACTTTATTGTTCAGATTATTACAAATGTTCCTTTTTTCCCCTCTCATAGCTCCCCTCCACCCAGTTCCCATCCCACCCTCTGGCCTTACCTCCCCCATTGTCCTCATCCATATGTGTACATTTTTTCTGTCTCTTCTCTCATCCCCTCACTCCTTTCCCCCATAGAATTCTCAGTTCATTCCCTTTCTATGCCCCTGATCCTATTATATTCACCAGTTTATTCTCTTCATCAGATTTTTTATTCATTTGACTTTTAGATTCATTGTTTTTTAATAACAATTTTTATTAAAGTATTACATGTATACATATCTTCCCGTTGCCCCCGTTTCAGGTATGCCCTAATCCTCCCAGAATCTTGTGTTCATTGGTTATGCTTATATGCATGCATACAAGTCCTTTGTTTGATCTCTTATTTACTCCACCTCTCCCTAAACTTCCTGCTGTAATTTGACAGTCTGATGCTTTACTGCCTCTGTACTATCTTTTTGCTCATCAGTTGATAATGTTCATTATTATCTACAAATGAGTGAGATCATGTGGTGTTCCTCCTTCATTGACTGGCTTATTTCATTTAGCATAATGTTCTCCAGTTCCTCACAGGTTGCTGCAAATGGTAAGAATCCCTTCTTTTTTATTGCAGCATAGAATTCCATTGTATAGCTGTACCATAGTTTTCTGATCCGCTCACCTACTGATGGGCACCTAGCCTGTTTCCAAATTGTAGCTATTGTAAATTGTGCTGCTATGAACATAAGGGTGCATAAATCCTTTCTGATTTGTATTTTCTTAGGATATATTCCTAAGAGTGGGATTGCTAGGTCAAATTGGAGTTCCATTTTCAGTTTTTTGAGGAAACTCCATACTGTTTTCCACAGTTTGCACAAGTTTGCATTCCCACCAGCAGTGCATGAGGGCTCCTCTTTTTCCACATTCTGGCCAATACTTGTCGTTTGTTGATTTGTTGATGATTGCCATTCTGACAGTTGTGAGATGGTATCACATTGTCATTTGGATTTGCATCTCTTGGATAATTAGAGACTTTGAGCAGGTTTTCATGTGTCTCTTGGCCTTCCTCCTGTCGTCTTTCAAAAAGGTTCTATTTAAGTCTGTTGCCAATTTTTTTTATTGGATCATTTATCTTCCTTTTATTAAGTTGTATAAGTTGCCTGTATGTGTTAGAGATTAAACCTTTATCAGTGATAACATTTGCAAATATGTTCTCTCATATAGTGGTCTTTCTTGTTGTTTTGTTGATGGTTTCTTTTCTGTTTAAAAGCTTTTTATTTTGATGTAGTCCCATTTGTTTATTTTCTCTTTAGCTTCCATTGCCCTTGGAGCAGTATCAGTGAAGAAGATCTTTCGGCATATATCTGAGATTGTGCTGCCTGTGGATTCCTCTAGCATTTTTATGCTTTCCCATCTTAGGTTTAAGTCCTGTATCCATTTGGAGTTTATTTTTGTGTATGGTGTAAGTTGGTGGCATAGTTTCATTTTTTTGCATGTATCTGTCCAATTTTTTCAACACCATTTATTGAAGAGATTGTCTTGACTCCATTGTATATTCATGCATCCTTTGTCAAATATTAATTGCGCATAGTAGTTTGGGTGGATACCTGGATTCTCTATTCTATTCAATTGGGCAATGTGTCTGTTCTTGTGCCAGTACCAGGCTATTTTGAGAATAGTTGCTTTGTAATATAGCTTGAAATCTGGTATTGAGATCCCACCTACTTTATTCTTCTTTCTCAGGATTGCTGTGGCTTTTTTTTTTTGTTGTTGTTGTTGTTGCAGATGAATCATTGAAGAGTTCTTTCTAGGTCTGTGAAATATGTTGTTGGTATTTTAATGGGTAGTGCATTGAATCTATAGATTGCTTTGGGTATTATGGACATTTCAAAGATGTCGCTTCTCCTAATCCATGAACAGGTTATGCTCTGCCATCTGTTTATGTCTTCCTCTATCTTTTTTTCAGTGTCCTGTAGTTTCCTGAATATAGGTCTTCTACCTCCTTAGTTAAGTTTATTCCTATGTATCTTAATTTTCTTGGTGCGATGGTAAATGGAATTGCTTTTTTAGTCTCTCTATAATTTCAATATTAGTGTATAGAAATGCCATAGATTTCTTGGCATTGATTTTGTATCCTGCTACATTGCTGAATTCATTTATTAAGTGTATTAGATTTGGGATGGAGTCCTTCGGGTTTTTTATGTACTCTATCATGTCATCTGCAAATAAGGACAGCTTTACTTCTTCTTTTCTTTTTTTTTTATGTTCTTCATTTTTTTTAAATTAAATCTTTATTATTCAGATTATTACATTTGTTTCTCTTTTTTCCCCTCCATAGCACCCCTCCACCCAGCTCCCACCCTCTCTCTGCCCTTAGCTCCCTCCCATTGATCTCATCCATAGGTGTATGATTTTTGTCCAGTCTCTCCCTGTACACCCTTCACCCCTTTCCCCCTAAGAATTAACAGTCCACTCCCTTT
>PVJN01016108.1:17214-43113 GCA_004026805.1 Lasiurus borealis | reverse complement strand
AAGAGTTGGAGTTCGTCCTTGAGTCACACCTATTTTTCATATGTAGGAACGGTCGTTGTCAGGCACCTGGAGTAGGAGAGACAGTTCGATGTCCCTCCTTCTGCACCTGCCTGGGGACAGGGTAAGGTCTGACCCACCATTGTGAAAAGTTTAAGAGTATTTTTCTTTTCTCCTTTTTATTTATTATTTTTTAATAAATGTTTCAGATTATTACAATTGATCCTCCTTTTCCCCTCATAGTTCCCCTACACCCAGTTCCCACTCCACCCTCTGCCCTTACCCCCTTCCCACTGTCATCCATAGGTGTACAATTTTTGTCCAGTCTCTTCCTGCACCCCCACACCCCTTTCCCCTGATAATTGTCAGTTAACTCCCTTTTTATGCCCGATTCTATTATATTCACCAATTTATTCTGTTCATAGATTTTTTATTCACTTGAATTTTAGATTCACTTGATAGATATGTATTTGTTGTTCATAATTTTTACCTTTATCTTTTTCTTCTTCTTCCTCTAATTAAAGAGTACCTTTCAGCATTTCATATAATACTGTTTTGCTGGTGATGAACTCCTTTATCTTTTTCTTATCTGTGAAGCTCTTTATCTGACCTTCATATCTGAATAATAGCTTTTGCTTGGTAGAGTAATCTTGGTTGTAGGTTCTTGCTAGTCATCACTTTGAATATTTCTTGCCACGCCCATCTGGCCTGCGTAGTTTCTGTTGAGAAATCAGCTGACAGATGTATGGGTGCTCCCTTAGGTAATTAATTGCTTTTCTTTTGCTGCTTTTAATATTCTCTTTGTCTTTTGCCCTAGGAATTTTAATTATGATGTGTCTTGGTGAGGTCCTCTTTGGATTCCTTTTGTTTTTGGGTTCTATGCGCTTCCTGGACTTGTAATTCTATTTCTTTCACCAGGTGGGGGAAGTTTTCTGTCATTATTTCTTCAAATGGTTCTCAGTATCTTGCTCTCTCTCTCTTCTTCTGGCACCCCCATAATTCAGATATTGATATGCTTGAAGTTGCCCCAGAGGGTCCTTACACAATCTTCACATTTTTGGATTCTTTTTTCTTTTTTACTTTTCTGGTTGGGTGTTTTTTGCTTCTTTGTATTTAAAATCTTTGACTTGATTCTTGCGATCCTCGAGACTGCTGTTGGATCTCTGTATATTATTTTTTATTTCAGTCAGTTTATGCATAATTTCTAGTTGGTCCTTTTTCATATCCTCGAGGGTCTCGCTAAATTTATCATCCTTTTCTAGAAAATCCTTGAAAAACCTTAGGACAGTGGTTTTGAGCTCTATATCCAGTAGTTTGCTTTCCTCCATTTCTTTCATTTGTAGCCCGTTTCTTTGTCTCTGCATTTTGGCTGTTTCTGTGAATTGATAGAGCTGTTTTGTGTCCTATATGGCCCAGTGGCTCAGCCTCCCCAGTTACCTGAGGTGGACACTCTTGGTGCACCCCTTTGTGAGCTGTGAGTACAGCCTTGTTGCAGTTAAGTCTTGATTGTTGGTATCATTGGGAGGAACTGACCTCCAGGTCAATTGTCTATGAGGATCAGCTGTGTCTACGATGGGAGAACTCTGTGCTGGAGACACCCTTATAAGGCAAGACTTGCTTCAGTGGGGCTTTGGTGCTCACTGAGTCTGCCCCCTGAGTGTGTCCCTTATGGATCTGAGGAGTTATAATCTGGATGGTCCCACTCTGACCCCTGGGTACACTGGCTCTTAGATCTCCAAGGAGGAGCTAATTTAGCCTCTGCCTGAGGCCACCCAGCAGGAGCTACAGAGAGATCTGCAGATTCCTCTTCTTTGTTTGGGTTTTGGAGTGCCTAGATGAGGCCCAGCTGTGAAGCATTGAAAGCTGCTTTGAGGCCTTGGGATGTGCTGGGTCTCTCTGACTCAGCTGCAGCTTGTTAGGTTAAGTTTTGATTTCAAAGGACCAGGCATTCATATGCAAAAGCCTCTGTGCACAGCTGGAGTCTCGGGGCAGAGCAAACAGCAAAGGTTTCCCATCAGCTCTGCCCTAAGAGGCCCCGGGTCTCAATGTCTTATGGTAATCACTGCAAGCACCTCGGAGAGAAAGCCGCCCTCAAGTTCCACCTGCTATCAGACAGTCCAGTCTCTCCCAGTATGAGTCTGGGTCCCCTGAGTCTCACCCGGAACTGTAGTTCAGAACAGTCAGGAGCTTGTGTCTCCCTCCCGATTGAGAAAGCCAGCTGCACACTCAGATGCCAGTCCTCTCCTCCTGTGCGCACCTCGGTACCTCTGCCTTTACTTCCGCACCTCCTCTGAGTCTCAGTGTGCTTTCCTCTTTCCTTCTAGTTGTAGCATTTCCACTTGGCCACCTTTCCTGTGGCTCTGGATGGTCTCCGTTTTGTCTTAGTTGTAGTTTTGAAGTTGTTGTGCGAGGCAGCAGTTCAGGTGATTACCTATGCCGCCATCTTGGTTCCTCTCTCTTTTCTCCTTTTTTAAAGATGTTTTTATTGATTTCAGAGGGAGGCAGGGAGAGGGAGAGACAGGAACATCAAGGTGACACATCCATGGGTTGCCTCCTGCACCCCGAAATATGCAGCGAGTCTGCTACCTGGGCACGTGCTCTGACCGGGAATGGAACGGGGACCTCTTGGTTCATGAGTTGAGGCTCAACCCCTGAGCCACACCATCCGGAAAAAGCATTTTCTTTGGGCAGAGAGTTCTGTGTGCAGATGGCACCTTTGCATCTATAAAGTCATAACAAAGACGGTGATAATAGTAACCATCAATCAATAACACAGTTGTGAGCCAGGTGGACAGAGCCTGCATGGCTGAGTGTGGGGTCCCTCCCTGGACCAAGCAAACACATCCCTGAGAGGGAAACTCCACCCCCATCTCTACATTTCTCATTGAACTTGAGGTCTTCACCCCACCCCACCCTGAATAAGAGCGACGCTGGAGGGAGGACGGCCCAAGAAATCGTTTATTCTGAGTGAGGAACAACGCGGACTGGAACCGAGCCTCCGTTCCCTGCCCCCACCTCAGGAGCCCAGCGCGGGGAGGCGCCGAGAGGCACCCAGGAACCCTAACCGCTGCCGCCGGGTCACAGTCAGGAGAGGCAGGCCAGCCAGGCCCGTAGGGGACAGGACGGGGACAGCGGGCATGGAGGATGGACAGGGTGCATGCCACGTAGAATCCCTTGGCCACACCACCGTTCTGGCTCCCAGGGGGACGCCCTGGCCATTCGGTGGGAAGAATGACGACGTGTCGCCGCACCCCATGGGACTGTGTCTCTACGGAAGCCGAGTGACCGGACCGGCAGCTCCAAGGCCCGGCTGGTGATGTAAAATGTGAAAAGGAGGAGCTGGGGGCAAAGATAAAAGCCCCACTGACCCCCGCCAGGAACACGGGGAGTGAATATCCACACACCGGGCTTCCTTCTACCGAAACCCAACCGGACGAGAGCCCGAGGCGGGAGGGTTTCGCCAGGCGAGGGCGCCACTGCCTCGAGTGGCCGCTATTCAGGGAGGGGGTGCGCCGGGGCCCCACACACAGGACCAAGCGTGCAATTATTCCCCCGCTGTAAAGCGAGGAGACTGCGGCTCCAGTGATGATGCAAGCCCTCGCCAGTGTGGCTCAGTGGACAGAGCGCCGGCCTGCGGACTGAAGGGTCCTAGGTTTGATTCCGGTCAAGGTCATGTGCTTTGGTTGCGGGCACCTACCCAGCTGAGGGATGTGCAGGGGGTGGCTGATCGATGTCTCTTTCTCATCGATGTTCCTAACTCTCTATCCCTCTCCCTTCCTCTGTAAAAAATCAATAAAATACATTTTTTAAAAAAAGAGGGAGATAATTCAGTTTGCCTAAGGACCTCTGTGAGCACAGGGCAGGGCCGGCTTTTGTTCCAAGTCCAAGTGCATCCCTGGTGCGACAGCCTCTTCCACATCCTCGGCGCGCTGCTCCAGAGCAGGTTGGGAATTGCTGTGTTTTCTGCGGGCGCCCAGGGTCCCCGCGAGCGGACTGTCTAGGGCGATGCTCTCTTCCTCTCTTATCCACACGGGGTGCCCTGCCCAGGGCCGCCGGGACCTTCTTGCAGACAATCCTGGGGAGACAACCTTACGCCCTCCGGGGAGACACCCCGCGAGGCTGGCCGGTCCGAGCTCTGCCGCGGGACGTGCTTTTGGGGACCGAGGACCCTCAGTCAGAGAGACGGGGCGGGGGTGGCCGAAATGGAGGGGGTGAGGCAGTCTCTGTGAAGATAGGGAGAAGGGCACCCACTGTCCAGGGCTCCGGACCGGCTGGTCTGCAGGCCTCGCCACCTAGGCCGGCCGGCCGGCGAGACGGGCCCACCGGGAGCGCCAGGAGGACCCGCAGGTGCTGCATCCAGTGGGAACGTGCTTCCCCAGGAAGGGCCCACGTGCCCATGGAGGTTGCTTTTTTGCTGCGTTTTCCCAAAGTGCCAGCAGGAGCCAGGGCGGTGGGGTGGCAGAGCTGTGGCGTCTGACTGTGCTGGGGTGGAGTGCGCTTCCCACAACTCCATTCCGTCCGGCCCGTGAGGCCCATGCTGTACACGTCAGACTGTCAATGCTGGCCGGTCTGCGACCAGCTGGACTCCCCATCACCGGTGCCCGGAGGTGGGTGGAGAGCTGCCCACCCTTCCCTCTGGCAGAGGCAGAAAACGGAAGGAGCCCGGGGGGTCGCCCGGGGGTCTTTCTGGCAGAGGCCCACCCCATTTTCCGCTCCCCGCTGCCCGCGCCCAGCCAGGGCTCTCTCTGTGTCTGCAGTTCTGTGCGGAGCGAGGCGGGGACTGGCGCAGAGAGGGCTGGCGGGCGGGGCGCCGGGCGGAGAGAGAGGGCGCAGTCCTGCGGGTGCAGCCTGGCAGCTCAGCTGCTGCAGCCGTGGGAGCAGGCGGGGCCTGGTCCGTTGTTGTTGCTCCCGTCCTGGAGC
The DNA here is from genome assembly GCA_004026805.1 of Lasiurus borealis. Taxonomy (NCBI): domain Eukaryota; kingdom Metazoa; phylum Chordata; class Mammalia; order Chiroptera; family Vespertilionidae; genus Lasiurus; species Lasiurus borealis. The sequence continues at coordinate 38,196 of PVJN01016108.1, read as the reverse complement.
TTGCGGGGGGGCGCCTGGCTCCCGGCGCGGCCCTCGGGGTCCGGCAGCTGGCCACCGGGGCCCTGCTGCCTCAGCCTGCGAACAAGCAGAGCGCAGGCCGGTTAGTGCTGGAACGGGGATGGCGGTGAGGTACCCGGGACACCCCAGGCAGGAGGGGGAGACTGAGGAGCCTCAGCCACACCTTCCTCTGTCCCGGGAAGCAGGGTTCCGGGAGGCAGGTGGGCCTCAGCCAGGCTCCGGTCTCTCAGGGGAGTTTCTGCTCACACACAGCCTCAGTCTCTCCATCTGTAAAACGGGGACCGGAACGCCCCCTCCGAGCTCCTCGTGACGTGTAACAGGGGTCGTGGATGCTGCATGTCTGAGCTCAGGCCAGTGGAGGTGATGCAGCCCACCTGTCACTCATCCACACATTCACCGCCAGTGTGCTCCTAGGGACCAGCCCTGTGCGGGGAGCGAGCGGAGGGAACTGGCAGCAAAGCCTGTCTCTGTCCGCAGGGAGCTGAGCGCCCGATGGGGCGTGAGGGGAGGAGTGGCTGGCCCCCCAGGCAAGGCTGCAGAGGTGTCTAAGCATCTTCTTCCCCCTCCGTCTCCTCCTCTTCCCTCCCACCCAGGAGAGGCAGCACCTCAGGAGGGAAAATCAAGTCACAAACAGGGAAAACTCCGGGGCCTAAGGTCCCTACGAGAGCGGATCGGAAACACTTTTATTTCCAAACTAGGGCATCTCCGCTTGGCTCTCAGCGGTGACATCACAAGAGCCCCGAGGCTCTCCCAGGATGAGGGTGAGTTCTTCTAAGGTTTGCATCTACGCGCCCCGAGGGGAGAGCTTCATCTAAAAATAGCACCCCCGTACCCCAGCGTGGCTATACCGAGAGCCGGCGTTGCTATCTCCAGACTCCCGTCCTTCCCCCCCTTAATGTAACTGCAGAGGCTGCTTAGAAAGAGTGGAGCAGTGACGAGGGAGCCCCGGGGAGGGAGACGCGGCTCCCAAAATCCCGTGTGGGTCAGGGGCAGCAACATTCCCCAGCCCGGGCCCCTCACCAGCTGCCACCCCACCTGTGCGTTCCCGGTCCCGCCCGCTTCCCCTTTTCACACAGGGACGCTGAGGCCCCCTCCCCGGTCACGGCTGGCACCCGGGCACCTGCGGTTCAGAGAGGGCTCTGCCCGGCGGCGGCTGGGGGGGGGGGAGGACTTACTTCTCTCGGTTGAATATGATGAACTCCTTCCGCACGGTCTCCAGGCACTGCTGCAGGTGTCCGTTCTGTCAGAGGGACAGACAGGTGGCTGTGAGTGACGGACACAGGGCCGTGACCAGCAGAGACCAGTGGCCCGGGGCTGGGGACCAGCTAAGTGCCCGGAGCATCCCTGCTGGCACGTGGCTGTGCCAGGGAGCCTGGCGGACAAAGATGCTTTTCTGTTTGAAGCCACTAAATCTGACCTGAGAGCGATGGTAGGGCAGGGGGGATTGTGGGTAGGAAATACTGGGCGTGGCTTCCTGATGGCTTGGATGTCCGTCAGGCCTCATAGAAGCGCAAAGCACCCTGCAAGGTGCTCATTCCCCCCAGGAACAGGGGCCGAGAGCCACCTGCCTCACCAAAGCTCTGCTGTGCCCACCTCAGGCCTGGGCATGGGGCCTGGGCATGGGGCCCGGGACTCCCTACTGTTAGGGTCTACGAAGATGTTGCAATTTCTTCAAAATAACCACAAAAGCCCGACAAGCGTGTGGCTCAGTGGTTGAGTGTTGACCTATGAACCAGGAAGTTGCGGTTCAATTCCCGGTCAGGGCACATGCCGGGTCGTTGGCTCCATCTCCAGTAGGGGGCGGGCAGGAGGTGGCCTGGCAATGATTCTCATCAGTGATGTCTCTGTCTCTCCCTCTCCCTTCCTCTCTGACATCAGTAAAAATATATTTTAAAAAATAGGCAGAAAAAAACGAGCTTCCAGCGTGGAAAGCTGACATCGTAGCACGGCAGTCATTAAACGTAATGTTTATTTTATTTTATTTTTTAAAAATATTTTTTTATTGATTTTTTTTTTTTTACAGAGAAGAAGGGAGAGGGATAGAGAGTTAGAAACATCGATGAGAGAGAGACATCGATCAGCCGCCTCCTGCACAACCCCTACTGGGGATGTGCCCACAACCCAGCTACATGCCCTTGACCGGAATTGAATCTGGGACCTTTCAGTCTGCAGGCCAACACTCTATCCACTGAGCCACACCGGTTAAGGCGTAAATATAATGTTTAAAATGCTTTTCCGGAGGGAGGGCTGGTTGTGGGTTGACTTCTGCCTCTCCCTCCAAAACATACGCTGACTTCCTGCCCCACGCCCCCCCCCAACCGGTGAAGGGACCCTTATGTGAAGACGGGGCTGTGCAGCTGTCGCTCCTGAAGGAGAGGTCACGCTGGAGTCAGGGGCCCTCAACGCAAGGACCGGTGTCCTCCGTGGACACAGAGCCGCGGAGAGAGACGTCACGTGACGTGGTGGAGGCAGAGACCACGGGATGCGGCCACAAGCCGAGGCCTGGCAGAGCCCTGGCCGCCCCCAGGGGCAGGATCGGCCAGAAAGGACCCCCTCCCAGCGTCCGGGGGAGCCCGGCTCTGTCCGCCCACTGATTCTGAGCGTCTGGCCTCCACCTGGGGCGAGGATCACTCTCACGGACGTGAAGCCACCAAGGTTGTGAGACTATGGCAGCTGAAACGAATATGGCGGCTCACAAAGCCCGCGCGGCGTGCCCTGGGCCCCACGAACGTCACCCTGCGGCCCGGGCTGTCCCCGCAGCCCGGAACCCTCCACAGGGTGCTGGGGAGACAGCACACAGTGGGCCCAGGCCGCTCGGCATTGAACTCCTGCCTGGAGACGCACGAGGTCCCTGCACCGGGGACGGTGCTACCGCCACGTGAGTGACCGGAGCGTCAGGCAGGTCCACCCGATGAAAGACCCCTTGCGGGCGGGGGCACCTCCCTGACAGCCCGTGAGGGCACTGGAGGGTGACGTGGCAGCCTCGTCTGTCGCAAGGGCAGCCTAGCGCCCGCTGGCGTGGCTCTGTGATGGAGCGTCCCACGTGAGCCAGGGGGTCGCGCGTGGATTCAGGGCAGGGCACGTGCCTGGGTGGTGAGCTCCATCCCCGGGAGGGGCGTGCAGGAGGCAGCCGATCAACCAGAGATTCTCTCTCATCGTAAGAGATATGGTGTTTCTCTCTCTCTGAAATCGATAAAAACCTTTTTTAAAGTAATGAATACGAAATAAAAGGTAGCCTAGCTGCATTGCATCCCTGCGAGCACAGGACTACTGCCATCCTAGGGTCCCCTCTCCCCCCGCACCCCCCGCCACGGCGCTCACCAGCGGACAGCTGTCCTTGGTGCCGTCTTTGGACCGGTTCTTCGCCAGCCTCTTCTTCTTCTTGTGCAGCGGCTTGGATTCCAGAATCATCTCCTCAAGTTCAAACGTGGGGTCACAATTCAGTCTCCCTTTCTGAAAGGAGAACACGGTGTGTCTTTGTTCCACCTATCACCGAGCTCTACTTTCACTCATTCTTTCACTCAGTCATTCACTCACTCATTCATTCCTTCATTAATTCACTCAGTCATTCACTCATTCATTCATCCATTCATTCACTCACTCAGTCATTCCTTCACTCAGTCATTGATTCACTCACTCAGTCATTCACTCATTCATTCATTCATTCATTCACTCATTCATTTAGTCAATCATTCCTTCACTCAGTCATTCACTCACTCATTCATTCCTTCATTCATTCACTCAGTCATTCCTCACTCAGTCATTCATTCACTCGGTCATTCATTCACTCAGTCATTCACTCACTCACTCATTCACTCACTCGGTCATTCATTCACTCAATCATTCCTTTACTCAGTCATTCAGTCAGTCATTCCTTCACTCAGTCATTCTTTCACTCACTCAGTCATTCCTCACTCAGTCATTCACTCACTCATTCATTCACTCAGTCATTCTTTCACTCACGCAGTCATTCCTTCACTCAGTAATTCATTCACTCATTCATTCAGTCATTTCTTCACTTATTCAGTCAGTCATTCCTTCACTCATTCATTTAGTCAGTCATCTCTTCACTCAGTAATTCATTCCTTCACTCATTCATTCATTCACTCATTCATTCATTCACTCATTCATTCACTCACTCACTCATTCACTCACTCACTCATTCATTCATTCACTCAGTCATTCACTTAACAAGTGACGATGCCCTATTCCTTGGGAGACATCTATCTGCAGTCTACATTTTTTTCTGACGATGAAAAGCAACACATTCCACCGCACAGGGCCTCTGATGACCCCCGGACCCCTCCCCACAGCTCGGGCAGCCCCACCACCGCTGTCCTCGTGCTCCCCGTCTCCTCCCATGGATGGAAGGCCCTTCCTGAGACCGAGTTTCGTTTTCTGACCTGACAGCCCCACGTGTTCTGTCAAACGCTCTCACGCCCTCACTCCCTTTTCTGTAAATCTCATCCTCACTCCCTCAGCGTCCAGTGCCCCTTCTCATGGAATTCTCCCCGTTTCCAGTCCCGGTTCCCCTGCCTCTGCAGCTGGAGCCCGCGGACCCAGGCCTGGCCCCCCGGAGGCCGGGGCCCCCCGCCCCTCTGGCGGGAGGAACGTGGGTCTCCCTGCCTTCCAGACCTTGGAACCCAAACCTCAGGTGGCCGTTTCTGTCCTGAGACCCAGCCCAGGGTGCCAGTCCCCCAGGCAGTACACGCAGTGGTTCTAACACCCATGGCTCTGGAGGTACCGACGCCCCAATGTCTTTCCTGGCCCGATGTGTCTGCCATTCATTTATTCATTCATTCATTCACTTGCTCACTCACTCACTCACTCACTCACTCACTCCAACACAGGCTATGGGTCCAGACTGTAGGTCTGTCCGTCTCTCACTGAGTGATCGGGGCAACTTTCCTAACCCGGGAACACGGACGGGCGCACTGCCCTGTGGCGAGGCCTGTGGGAGACGCTGCTGCTGGGTGTGCATGCCGGCACACACCGCCTCCTGCCGGCCGCTGTCTCTCACGCAGCCCCTCTCCCGGGGCCAGACACACTGAGGCTTCCGGGTGCCTCCGAAGGCCACCCATCCTGGGGTCTCCCCCGGGCAGAGGCCGGCCCGCCCACGTGGTCCCCACTCTCTGAAGTCGTCTCTGGAGGAGGGCAGACGCTGAAACGGGACCTCATTCACCACTAACGGAGACCTGGGTGCCTCTCGGGGGGGCAGAGAGGCTGGCCCAGAGCAGAGCCAGGGCTGACCCTCCCACAGGCCAGTCGCTGTGTGGGTGCTGAGTCTGAAGGAGGGCTGGGACCCTGCGGGACCCCCACTCACGTTGGGCACAAAGCTGGGGGTCAGCGCCTTCTCGAACACCGCGTCCCAGTTCACATCGGCCAGGTAGGGTGTGCTCTGGATGTCCCCGAGGCTGGACAGGCGGCTCTTGGGGTCCTTGGTCAGGAGCTGGGGACACAGGGCGAAGGGCTTGCCTGAGCTGTGCGCCACCCCGGTGGGCGGGGTGCTGAGGGCGGGCGGGGTCACGCTCCAGCCGGGTCGCCCCATCTGGGACGCTGTCATTGGAAGTGTCCCCAACACCCCCATCTCCTTACAACAGGGAGGGACCGAGGGGTGAGGCTGCTTCCGCAGCGCATCCAGCCAGGGGCCCTTGGGCGAGGACAAACCCTGCAGACACCGGCTCCTCTTGGGGACCATGGCCCCCCGACACACTGGCATGTAGGGGAGCACAAGAGACTGGGTGGGAAAGCTTGTAAGGAGGAAATTCCGACCTAAGGGAATTGGCTGGAGGTGTCTGCCCCTGTTTCTCAGAATTCCAACTAAGGGGAGCTGGTTGGAGGGGGCACCCCTAAATGTTCCTTGACCTTTCCAAGCAGGGCTGTTTTCAGGTGTTTACCAGAACCTTTATTTATTTTTTTAATTGATTTTTTTTTACAGAGAGGAAGAGAGAGGGATAGAGAGATAGAAACATCGATGAGAGAGACGTACATCAGCTGCCTCTTGCACGCCCCCTACTGGGGATGTGCCCGAAACCAAGGACCATGCCCTCGACCGGAATCAAACCTGGGACCTTTCACTCTGCAGGCTGACGCTCTATCCACTGAGCCACACCGGTTTCGGCTTTACCGGAATCTTTACGCTTAGTCTTTAGACATGCTTGCTTAGAGGACACTGCAGACACATCCGTCCTCCCCCAGGGGAGGAGGGAGTGTGGGGCTCAGATACCCTGCTGATGGTACTAAACCAGCGGTTCTCAACCTGTGGGTTGCGACCCCTTTGGGGTCGCCTAAGACCATCGGAAAATGCAGATATTTACATCACGATGCATAACAGTAGCAACATTTCATGGTTGGGGGTCACCACCCCACGAGGAGCTGTGTGCAAGGGTCTCGGGTTTAGGAAGGTTGAGAACCGCTGTACTAAACGATCAATGTTATGCCAAATGCTGCCACAACGAAAGCCAGAAGGGGCGGGCGAGGGAGGCCGTCTGGCTTCTACAGCCAGGCAGGCCCTTCGCCCTGTCTTTCACAGAAACGTGGTCCAAGTCATCCTTCACCCGCCGCTCAGGGGCTGCTGGTCAGCCCGGCACCAGCTCTCCGTGGTAACACAGATGCTGCCAATTAAGAAGAAAAGAATCAGCTGTCTCGTCTCAAGACGTTCAGCTTAATAATGGGACGCACCATGTGTGGCGCGGCTACAACGTTTGGCCAGGTTCAAGCCTCGGACTGATGAGAGGGCACCGTCCTCTTGTGGCCACGTGCCAGTCCCAGCCTGGAGGGCAGAGCCTCCCAGCACAGTGAAAGCCAACAGCTGTGGTTGTCAGCGTGAACCTGTGGCCCCAACACGTGGCCCCACGTGCCTGAGTGAGAGAGGCTGCAAGGAAGCAAAGCTGGATCAGGTGCGTGTGATTGGGTAGGATTAAAACCTGAGGGAATGCTGTAAGCAGCACGCCCTTCCTTTGCCTCGTGGCATAGGCTGTAAAATAAAGACACGGCTTACGGGCCACGGCGCTGTCTCTCCATCCGGGAGCAGTGTCCCACCCGGACCCAGCTGTATCCTCTTGTCTGTCTTTTCTAAGCCTTTCAGCCTCCCCCGCTCAGGGCCACTGAGCCTGGCTGAGCTGGCGCGGCACGTAAGGTGCCCTGCGGCTGAGTGTGCCATGGCTGTGCCAGCCCGCCACAGCGCCACGTGTCATAGCTGCCCTTGGACGGTCCGAGGCGCCCTCTGGGGCCTGTGCAGTGACCTCACTTGTCACCAGGGGGACTACTTTCAGCTCCTTCTCAAACGGGTTCTGCCAATAAGGGTGGTGAGTGTGAAAGTTGCCCCAGGCTGCCCTCTGTGGCCACAGGGCTCTCTGCCTGTGCGTCACCTGCTCCTCTGGCGCGGGGAGCCCCTCCCTGTGAAGAGGATAGGAGTCCTCGTCTGCAGCCACCGGACCGGTGCGGCCCTGGGCAGCTGAGGCCTGAGGGGCTCCCGGAGAGGGACGGCCAGGCCTCCACGCCCAGCTCGCGGCTGGATGCGTCCTGGGGGCCTGGTCAGTGCCAGCAGGTGGAGCCGGGAGGGGAGCCCCTGACAGCCTGTCCTCCTCGCTGTCCCCCACCCATCACTGCAGAAACCCCCCACTGTGCCCAGCGAGAGGGCCAGCCACCAGGCGAGGGTCGCCTGGCAGGGAGTCATCTGTTGGTCACAGCTGCCTGTCTTTAGGGGGTGCCCCCAAACGAGGGGTGATGATTTAAACAGAGGCCCCAGCTGAAACCGGTTTGGCTCAGTGGATAGAGCGTCGGCCTGCAGACTGAAAGGTCCCAGGTTCGATTCTAGTTCAGGGCATGTACCTTGGTTGTGGGCACATCCCCAGTGTGGGGCATGCAGGAGGCAGCTGATTGATGTCTCTCTCTCTCATTGATGTTTCTAACTCGCTATCCCTCTCTCTTCCTCTCTGTAAAAAATCAATAAAATGTATATTTTTTAAAAGTTACAAAAACTATAAACAGAGGCCCCAATTCCTTGCTGTACCTGGGCTCAGTGGTTGGCCAGCAGTGGTCTGAGTCGCTGGCAGGTGTCAGGGCTCCCAGTGATTTGGGGACCAGTCGGGCTGAGGGCCACCGGTCCCTAGGAACCATGTGGTGACTCCAAAGTCAGTCCACGGATAGTGATTCAGCTCGAATATCACTCCCGCTCCCCCTTACTCCCCCCCCCCACACACACACAGGGGAGGAGTGAGCGCTGGGCTCGGGTCGGGGAGCTGGGGTAGACCCCACCTCTGCCCCTCGCAGCCCCGCGGCACTGCTGGCAGGTTTTGCTGTCCTGAGTCTCAGTTTTCCTCTCTCTGCTCTGGGGACAGCACCACTCCTCAGGGTCAAACACCCAGGCTTGTCACGACGAAGGGAGAAGACCCAGCTCCTGGCCCAGGACCTACGACTCCCTCCACCAGTGCTGGCACGTGACCACCGGGACCATCACCTGACCCGTCTGGGAGGATTCCCAGCGGCCACAGCAGAAGACCAGCTCCAAGGGAGGACCACCAGCTGAGACCAGTGTGGCTCAGTGGATAGAGCGTCGGCCTGAGGACTGAAGGGTCCCAGGTTCCATTCCAGTCAAGGGCATGTACCTTGGTTGTGGGCATATCCCCAGTGGGGGACGTGCAAGAGGCAGCTGATCGATGTCTCTCTCTCATCGATGTTTCTAACTCTCTATCCCTCTCCCTTCCTCTCTGTAAACAATCAATAAAATATATTTTTTAAAAAAGGGGAGGGAGCGGGGAGGACAACCAGCCCACCACCCCGAGGGGACAGAGCCACCCCGGTAGCGTGTGGAGACACACAGCTGGCCCACCCCGGGCTCCCGCTCTGACCACCAGCCTTTCCAACAAGCTCCTGAGAGGTGCCGACCCCACTGTCCCTGGAACACACTTTGAGAACCTCTGCTTCACTCTAACAGCAGCAGTTCCTGCAAAAGGCCCGGAGATGCCCAGTGTCTTCAGCCTAGTGACTGGACGACGCTTTGCAGCAAACATGGGAAGAGCCACCTGCAGTGAGGGTTTCCGTGTGCTGGCAGCCTGGGCCGGCGTGAAAGGTCCGGTGTCACAGTCACCACTGGGACTCGGAGCCAGGTGTCCTGGCTGGCAGCTTGCGATCCCGAGCGGCAGAGGCTGAGCCTGCCTGGGAGGCGGCTGAGAGCCTGCTCTCCATCTCTGTGCCTCTGTTCCCTCCTTCCTCCCGGCGCTGGGGCTGGGAGCCCGAGTCTGCACCGAGAGCCCCTCCCACTAGCGGGTGGCTGGCCCCTTACCTTCCTCAGCAGGGCCACCATCCCCTGGCACCACGTGGAGGAGTAGTGCACCCGCTCCACCTGGAACATGGTCAGGATCTCAGCCACCGGCGTGGCCGAGTGGATCTCGTACGGCCTCTGCAGAGACAAGGGCAGGATCAGAGAGAGCGAGAGCACACGGCACTGGCCGGGTTAAAGCCATAATACATCTGACCGGTGTGGCTCGGTGATTGGGCCTCGACCTCCATAAACCAGGAGGTCTCGGTTTAGAAAGCAGCCAATCAATGATTCTCTCTCATCATTGATGTTCCTCTCTCTCTCTCTCTCTCTCTCTCTCTCTCTCTCTCTCCATTTCCTTTCCTCTCTGAAATCAATAAACACACACACACATCCATTCTCTTTTAAAAGAAAGAGTTTGTCTTTGGGGCAGCAAGAACCACTCGTGGCTTTTGGCCACATCATCATCTCTGACGGTTCTGACCCGTGAGGAAGGACAGAAGGAACTTTCCACTGGCCAACGCCCGACCACGCTTAGCTCAGCTGCTCGCCACGGTCCGTTTATGCAAGACAGGCAGCGTCTGGCAAACGCTTGTGTCCTCTGCTTCTTTTAAAAAATTTTTATTTTATTTTACTGATTTTATGTCAGAGAGGAAGGGACATCGTGTGGGGGTGGGAAGAGGCAGCGGTGGAAATCACGGGCCAAGGCGCTCCCCACCTCGGAGCTGTCACGGAGGAGCCACTGACCTGCCACTCCCGATGTCCCTGGCCCACGAGCAGAGTTAGGGGCCGGGTCAGCAGCTCACCGAGCTCCGGGGCCTCAGAGCTGGCCACACACGCACGCCATCAGGGTTGGCACCCAGGCCTCTGGCCCTCACACTGTGCTCCCTTCTGCCACCCGGTGCTGGCCCAGCAAAAGGGTCTGCCTAGTCCCCCCGAGCCTGGGCCGCCCTGAGCCCCCCACTTTCACGGCCCCCGCGAGCCCGCTGGGCGGGTGGGCGCTCGTCTTACCCAGCCTCGCAGCAGCTCGTAGGCCGTGATGCCCAGGGACCACCAGTCGACGGGGTAGGAGTAGCCGGGGCCTCCGTCCGCGTAGACCTGGAACACCTCTGGGGCTGCCAGAGACAGGAGGAGGAGGAGGATGCTGCCGCTGCTCACGTACACCCCCCGCCCCGAGAGAGGGGAAGGGCGTCTTTGTGGATGGGGCACGTTAAGAACCCCGCGATCCCGTCGCAGGGCGGAGGACCGGTTCCTTCTGACTCCCCGGTGAGTCAGGCCGTCTGCAGGTCCCTTCCACGGGGCCCCCGGCCTGGGTCATGTGACTTGCTCTGGCCAACTGAGCCCCGGGAAATGTGCAGCCAGCAGAGTGGGGACGGGGTTCTCCTCCAGCCACTGTCACCATTTGCACAAGCTCACGCTGGTCCCCGTCATGACGGTAGACCACGCAGGGAGAGGCCCTCTCCTCTCAGCTCTGCTGGCAGAGCCCACCCCCAGCTGAATGAGTGAGCCAGCCCAAACCAGGACCGCCCAGCCACATGACATGATGGTGAGAAGTTACGTGTCATTACCGTTCTAAGCTACAGAGTTTGGATGTGGTTTGTAACTAAGGAAAATGGGAATGCATATAGACAACAAGACTTAATAATTAAGAGAAAAAAGATACAGAGGCAGTAAAGCATCAAACTGTCAAACTACAGTGGGAAGGTTAGGGAGAGGTGGGGTAGATAAGAGATCAACCGAAGGACTTGTATGCATGCATATAAGCATAACCAATGGACGCAAGACACTGGGGGGTTAGGGTATGCATGAGGGTAGGTGGGTAATGAGAAGATATGTACATATGTCATACCTTAATAAAAAATAAAAATTAAAAAAAAAGAACTAAGAGAGACATTAATAAAATTATACAAGACGCCGAAACCGGTTTGGCTCAGTAGATAGAGCGTTGCCCTGCGGATTGAAAGGTTCCAGGTTCGATTCCGGTCAAGGGCATGTATCCTGGTTGCGGGCATATCCCCAGTAGGGGGTGTGCAGGAGGTGGCCAATTGATGTCTCTCTCTCATTGATGTTTCTAACTCTCTATCCCTCTCTCTTCCTCTCTGTAAAAAATAAATAAAATATATTTAAAAATGGATGTTTCTAACTCTCTATCCCTCTCCCTTCCTCTCTGTAAAAAAATCAATAAAATATATTTTTTAAAAAATTATACAAGACACAAAAGAACAACATACATTTGAATTGTAAAGCACAGCGGTCAGGCAAGAGAACTCGGGGGGAAAAAAAATCAGAAACGAAGGGAAACTATTTCAGTCACAAATACTTCCCTAGAGAGCACACAAAGTGGACACACTCAACAGATCATGCTTTAAAGGGAAGAGAAAGAAAAACGAGAGAAGTTCAAACAAATAAAAGAAGACATGAGAAAGATTTGAAAATGACAAATACTGAAGGGTGGCAAAGAAGACCCAGCTTTCAAATAATCGGCTTCCTTTAGGGAAAACAGAATGTTTGCCAGACATAAAACTCCTGTCAGAAGTCATGGAGAAAACCCAGCCGGAAACCACACATTGCATGCTTCAGTATACAGACCCAACTGACCAGCACCAAGGCTATTTAATCTGGGAAAACTACGGGCTGGCATCACAAAGAAAAGGAAGGTTGGCTGGTTTTTCTGAGTCGGAGCCAAGCTTCCTGGCTGGGCAGGAGTCCCCTAGGACAGCGCTCGCCAACCTCTCGGACCTCACGGACTACCAGTGGTCCACGGACCACTGCTCCAAATGTTTCCTTAAAGAAGACGCAGGAGGGGAAGGTGTTCCTGGCAGGGCAGTCAGCCCAGGTGAAGCCCGAAGGTGGCAGAGAGCCGGGCACCTACCGGGCACACCGGGGGTGAAGCAGGAGAGGATACTGATGCCTCAGCCACCGGGCAGGTCACACCCCAAAGAGGTGTTGAAACGCTCACCCATGTAGGGCTTAGTGCCGGCCATTGAAGATGCCTTCTCCGCACCCTTCACCACCGTCGCGATGTTGAAGTCCGTGATGTGGACGTGTCCTGGGGACAGAGAAGCAGAGGCCCCCTGAGCAAGAGCCACAGGCGGCTGTGCTGCTCCCCGTGTCTTTAGGGAACCCCACCACCCAGCGCGGCTCCCACTCTTCCTGCCGGCACTGGAGAAAGGGAGAGGGAGGCAGCCACTCACTCCCTCGTGTAAAACAGCGCTGTCCCTGCAGCTGGTGGGGACACTGGGTGAATCAGGAGCAGGGGAGGAGCAGGCCCAGAGGCCGTGGGGAGCGTGGGGTGCTCACAGTAGACGGGCAGGACAGCCGGCTGGGCATCCCCGCCGGGCTGGCCCTGGCCCCGGTCCTGACGTGGCTGGCCACCACCTCCCGGGGTCGACCAGAGCGATGGCCCCGGCTTGCCGAAGCAGGTCGGGGCTGGCCTTTGAACCCTACCAAGTCTCCCTAGAGACTCCCCCCAAGACTCTGGGGACAGCCAGGCCCGGAGCCTGCTCCTCAGGGTGCTCCCTGGCTCCAGCCGCTGCACCTGGAGCTGCGAGACCCCGAATCTTCCGCCTGCGTCGGGCTGACCGACTCAGCCAGGCTCCAAAGGCAGCAAATGCCTGGGGAGCCTGGTGAAGGGGAGGGGGAGCGGGTGACCGATCACCGAGGGTGGATTTTTGGCGCCAGCCATAAACCAGCTGGTGTGGCCCCATGACCATCTGGCAGCTGGCCTGCCCTGTTTGGCAGGTGGACGCCGAGGCTGAGAGGGCAGTCGCTCTCCCGCAGTCACGGGGTCCCTGTCACCCATGGGGAGCTGCGGTCAGGACCTCAGGGCCACTAGCCCCTCTCTCGTCCCCACTCCCGCCCTGTCCTCCTCACCGGGAAGCTAACAGCTGCATCTCCAGACGTGAAACCGTCCGATACGGCGGACCCCGCTCAGCCTGGCAGGATACGGACCAGAAACTCACACAGATGCTCCCCCACCGGCACCGGAGGGAGAAAGGCTTCTTTCTGGTCCGTCCGGGGACCCCCCTCTTCCCAGAGCACAGCCCCCACTCCTGGCCGCAGCTCCCGTGGGCTTACCGTGCTCGTCCAGCAGAATGTTGTCCGGCTTGATGTCCCTGAAACGGAAAACAGACGCTGAGACGGGCTCCCGGAGCGGCCGACGGACGGCACTGGACACGGGAACTCGGGGACACGCGGGGGGGCCCCGGCAGATCCTCTCCCCGGTGCCGGGTCCCAGCCAAGGAGCAGGAGAGAAGCCGCTGTCATCACTCGCTGCCTGGGCCCCCCCTCCCTGCTCTTTCCTGGAACTGCAGGAGGCTGTGTGAATGTTTTTTCCTAGAATCATCTTTTTCTTTTGGTTAATCCTCACCTGGGGATAATTTTCCTATTGATTTATTTTACTTTTTTTAGAGAGAGTGCAAGGGAGGGGAAGAAGGAGGGGGAAGAGGGAGAGAGAGAGGTTTTTCTTCGATGGCGTCTGCTAGTGACGGGCCCTGCCTCTCCCTGGCCCTGGCTCCCCCGCCCCAGCCTCGGTTTCCCTGCTGTGAGTGGGATACCATCACGTACTCCGCATTAGGCTGAGGAGGTGCTGATTCGCTGCTGATTGTTAAAGCACCTAAACCTACATCCTCACCAGGAGGCCTGGCGCTGGGGCTGCTGGCTCTGCTGACTCCCTCCCCCTGCCCGTCAGCGCTGTTCCCCCATCTAGTGGCTTCAGAAACAAGGGTCCCCGTGACCCACACCGCACCTGGGCCCACCCCAGCCTCAGACTGTGGGCGAGGCCCGAGAACCTGCATCCCCCATCAGCCCACCAGGATTCTGACGTCCCGGGGGCCGGGGAGCCCTGCTCTGCTTACAGGGCAGACAGCGGCCCCCACGGCTCCTGGAATTCCCCAGCGTTTTTGGGGAGCTCAGCCTCAGGCCCGCAGGCGGAGCCTCATTAAAACGAGGGGCCCCGTAATGGGCTGGGATTCCCTGGGAACCAGTGAGCATGCTCTTGTCTGGCTGCCTAGTCCCCAGAGCGGGCCATCTGACCCATGGGTGTGACAGGGGCAGGGCGCACCCCCTCCCGACGGCAGTGAGACCCATGTTCTAACCAGGCAGGAATCTGAAGCTCCCAGACACCCAGCGCCTTCCGGCTGCCAAGGACACAAGCAACGGCCCCCCCCCCACCCCTCTCCCCAGGGCGGAGGGCAGGGCCCCCGGGGGTTGGGGGGAAGGAGGCACAGGCGGGAGTTTCGGAGGAGGGTCTGGGGCGCACTGCAGCGCATCCATATTCTAAGCGCCGCTATTTTTAGGCCCCGGGCACGCTGCCAAAATGTACAAGCGCCGCCGAGTCCCAGGCTGCCCGCGTTGGAAGGGGCCTCAAGTCGGTCTGAAACACACTCTCTGAGCAGGTGTAAAGAGTGGCGGCCAGAGGGTGGAGGGGGGTGAGGAGGAGAGGGTGGAATCCGTGGTGGCCCCAGCCCCACCTCCCTTCTCCCGTCCACAGCCACATCCTCAGCAGCCAAGCCAAGGTCAGTGCGGTTAGCAGAAGCCCCCAAGGGAGGGCCTGCAGGTGCTGGCGTGGCCAGCTGCCGCCTGACCATCCCACAGGGGAGCCCGCCTCCCAGATTCTGCTGTCTGGTGCTCACTCTGCCCCTGACCCCGCCCCCCCAAGCCCTCCACAGACCAATGAATCCATGGAATCAGCCTTTCACCATCTCCTTCTTTAGTGTCTTATCATTGACGGCGGCCACTGGAGGGAAACTCTCCAAACGACAGCCAGAGATGAGCGACACAGAGCAAAGGTCCCCCGAGGAGCGGAAACAAACACAGAGGACGGATGTCCTCGAGGGAGGAGGAGAGGTTACTTTGCCCATGAGACACAGTGTTAGAAAGTGGGGATTTAAAAAAAAAAAAAAAAAATATATATATATATATATATATATATATATATATATATATATGTATATATATATATATATATTTTTTTTTTTTTTACAGAGAGGAAGGGAGAGAGATAGTTAGAAACATCGCTTAGAGAGAAATATTCATCAGCTGCCTCCTGCACACCCCCTACTGGGGATGTGCCCACAACCAAGGTACATGCCCTTGACCGGAATCGAACCTGGGGCCTTTCAGTCCGCAGCCTGACACTCTATCCACTGAGCCAAACTGGTTTAGGCGAGAGTGGGAATATTTGAGCATGCTCCATTCCAGAGAGGCCGTGGCCTATCCCCCAAATAGAGTTGTCCGTGCTGACATCAGGCCAGGCCTTGAGATGCAGTCTCATGGTCCCTTCCCAGCACTAGGCCTTCTTTCATAGAACACTGTCAGCTTTCAGAAGAACAAGATGACTCTGTGAATAACATGGTCGTCAACACTGACGTTGCTTGGGAAAAAATGTTTTGTCTTGGGTTGTTTGCTCTGCAAAAACAGGATGTGGTAAATGCGCTTAAAAGTGGTCCTGCACAAAGGGTCACTGCTGCTCTCTGGACTCCCTGCGTGGAGAAAGGCAGAGCAGTCGCTGGCCGGCTCAATAAATCCTCGCTTGCTCATTACCCACTTAGCAGCCTCCGTGATCATTTGCAGCTGGTGGTGGAAGTCGCCCCACAACACACAGGAGGGGCGAGAGAGGGACCGAGGGGGAGCACTCTCGGGAGCCCTGTGTCTGAGGACCGGGAAAACAGTCCCCGGAAGGCTGGCGAGATGACGTCAAGGACGTCCCAGATGTGGAAGGAAAAGCTCCAAAGGCCGGATCGAAGGAAAACAGACTCCAGATGTGCCAGCAAACCCAACACCCAGATAATGGGAGTCCCAGAGAGGGCAGGCGGGGGAGGGGAGGGCTGGGTGCTCACACAGGAGGCACCTACGAGGGCCCGGCTGTGCAGAGCCAGCGTGGGGGAGGGGACGGCGGACAGGGGATGACCTATGGACTGCACAGAACTCAGGAGGCAGGGCAGCCAATGCGATGGAAGAGGCACTGACCAGGAGGTGGGACTAACAGGCTGGAAGTGGTGGAGGGTGGGAGGGCAGTGGGAGAGGCGCCCCGATTTCACAAAGTGAGATGGCAAGGACCACGGCTGTTGGGGGTAACTTCGGAGAGCACCTGGGACCTCATTCTGCCGCATTGAATCCTGGGATGAGAGCAAGGTCCTCTGGGAACTCCCCGTTGCTCCCTCCAACTGGATCACGGCCGGGCCTCCGCTGAGTTCTGGTGTCTCTTTAGCGCGGACCCTGCTAACCTCCCTCCCCACAGAGCAGAGAGCAAGAGCTCTCCCTCCGCAGGCCACACATGAGCTGGCCCTGCGTCATGGCGTTTGGTCTCACCGTGCTGACTTTCATGGTCACCGACATTCCTGGCAGACAAAGCCACTTCCTCTTTAAAGGCCCCCTGTAGAGTGTTGTTCTGAAACCACCAGAGAAAGAATTGCACTGCTGACGTGTGTGGCGGGGAGTGCGCAGGAAAGTGGGGGGAGGCCAGCGGGAGAGGCCGAAATACAGCCCTGAGCCTGCCTCTCACTGGCCCTGGCGTAAAATTCATGCACAGAGGGAGGGTGTCCCTCAGCCCAGCTTGTACCCTCTCCAATCTAGGATCCCTTGGGGGATGTTCGACTGCCGTTTAGGCCCAACAGAGATGGAGCCTAAACCAGCAGTTGGACATCCCTCTCGCAATCCGGGACTGCTGGCTCCTAACTGCTTGCCTGCCTGCTGGCCTGATTGCTGCCTGCCTAACCATTCCCCTGCCAGCCTGATGGCCCCCAACTGCCTCTGCCTTGGCCCCCACCATCACGGCTTTATCCAGAAGGAAGTCAGTCGTCTGGAAGATGGCCGGCTGACCAGGTTTCATTAGCATAATTACCTTTTCCTTAGTAGAGATCATCTGGGAGTATGCAGATGTGGTGAAAATGGTAAAAGGATGCATTTCCTAGGGCTGCCGTGACAAACTGTCCCAGACTGGGTGTTCTAAAACCACAGAAAGATCGTCTCCCCCAGTTCTGGAGGCCAGAAAGCCGAAGTCCTGGTGTGGGCAGGTGGCCCAGCTCCCTCCTGGGACGCCTCCAGCTCCTGGTGTCTCCAGCACTCCCTGACTCGTGGCCACGGCACCCCAGTCCTTGCCTCTGTCTGTCTTCCTGGGTGAGCACCCAGCTCCATGGGCCTCGGATGGGAGGAATGAGGCTTCGAGGCCCAGACCTCGGGGCTCAGGTCCTGGAGGGGCTCCGCGTGCTCCAGCCAGCCTTCGCTTTCTGGGGCTCCCAGCCGAAGTTCAGCACCCCGGCAGAGGCGCCTGCGGGGTTCACGGGAATACAGGCAGAGCAGGGCAGCGAGTCTGCGGACGGACCCCCCTCCCGCGGAGGCGCTGGGCTCCGGGCGGGCGGGCAGATGCGGTTATGACTGCAATGACGGGAGCGAGGCCGGACCTTATTAAAGGGCCTCTTGACCCAGAAACATGAGAGCGACGCTCATCTTCTCCGTTTTACACATTCCGGGTTTGTTGGGCTGGCGGAGGAAGGAACATTGGATTAAGGGCAATTTCCTCGGTCGGACGCCAAGACGACGGGGGTGGTGGTGTTGGGGGACAATGTCTCAGCTGCAGAATGAAGCGTGAGGCCCGACACCCTGAGTCCTGGCCGGCCCCGGGCGTCAAGGCTGCTGCGGAGAGAATGGACGGCACCAGGGCTTCCGGCAGATGGACTGCCGGCATGGAGGTGGCGGCCCGGAGGGGCGGGGGTGTTCGGGGGGGTGCGGGGAGCCAGGGCCCGGCCGCCCCCTCCCGACGGGCCTCCAGGACCTGTGCCTGCCTCTTGCCCGCCTGCCGGGTGTGCAGCCTGGGCCTCCCTCCCTGGCCCCAGAGGGAGGGCTGAATGCTCCATGGTAAACTCCAGCCCCGGTGCTCCTCAGCCAATTCACGATGGAGTTGCCACAGGACCCAGCAACTCTGCTTCTGTGCCAACCCCGGCAGGACAGCTCTGGCGGCATCGCTCACAAGGGCTAAAGGTGGGAACTGAGCGGGTGTCCATCTGCAGATGAAGGGTGAACACAGCGTGGGCCGTCCACTCAGGGGATCCCACTCAGATCCCCTTAACAGGGAAGGAGACGCGGACACGCCACACACAGCACGAGGGACCGCGAGGACATTGTGATCAGGGGCACGAAACAAGCACAACCAGATGAACACCGAGCACCGACCGTGCGGGTGCCCCCTCCGTGAGGTCCCGGAACCAAGTTCGCAGGCACGGCACACAGGGGGGCAGCGGTTGTCTGGGCTGGGGCGGGAGCGGGGCTGTTTAGCGGGACGTACTGGGTGTCCGTGGGGGAAGCCGACAGTTTGGCGGTGGTTGTACAACAACGCGAAGTGACTCTGTGTCACGGGGCTGCGCGCGGACAAATGGTTGAGGCGGTGAGTTTCATGTTGCCTGTGTTTTACCGCAATGAAAAAACATAACTCGCCGAAACCGGTCTGGCTCAGTGGATAGAGTGTCGGCCTGCGGAGTGAAAGGTCCCAGGTTCGATTCCGGTCAAGGGCATGTACCTTGGTGGCGGGCACATCCCCAGTAAGGGGCGTGCAGGAGGCGGCTTATTGATGTCTCTCTCTCATCGATGTTTCTAACTATCCCTCTCCCTTCCTCTCTGTAAAAAATCAATAAAATATATTTAAAATAAATAATAAATCTGCTCGTACTCCACTCGGCTGACACCAACGATGCCTCCCAGAAGACCCTGAACCCCCTGCCCATCAGCTAACCCCACGAGGACGGGCCAGACTCAGACGAGAGGGTACCACACAGGCCCCCCGAGATGGCAAAGCCTGGGGTCTGTGAGGCCGGAGTGCGTGGAGAGGCGGGAGGGTCACTGGCATGTGCAGGGAGGATGGACCCAGTTGGGGTTTCGGTCACCTGTACCTCGAGGGCCCCCCGGCATATTCTGCTAATTTGGCAACTTTCTACACATCATATGCAGTGGTACCTCAAGATACGAGTTTAATTCGTTCCGTAACCTTGAGGCGTGGGAAACTATGAGACGTTCGAGTCTCGGTAAACCGGTGGGTCGTGTGCAGCCGGCCGATCCGCGCGATGACTCCTATCTCAAATGTTGCTCGTATTTCAAAGCAAAAATCGCTCGCTCGATGGCTCGTGTCTCAAAAATCTCGTATGTTAGGGCACTCGTATCTCAGCTTTGCCATGAAAATAATTCTCTCAAAGCAAAGCTTTCAAACAAGTCACCCCATTTTAGCCTCCTTTCCCAACCCCGCCCTTCTCCTCTCTCCTCCCTCCACCCCCCGTCCTTAGATTCCGGTGCAGCCACCCCGCAGCCAGCCTTCCGGGACTCCCCCAGGTCCCTCAGCTCCTGGGTCTTCCTGTGACAACCTCCCGGGTCCTCCCTGCACACCCCAATGCTCTGCTATCGTCTCCTCCGGCTGCTCCCCGTCCTGGTGAATCATCATCCTCCGAACACGGCCCTTCCACGGGGGTTTAGAGGAAAGGATGTGTAGAAGGGTGTGCTTCCCCACCATCCTGTCCTGGACACCACAGTCCCTGTCTCCCTCACGTCTGTGCAGGGGAGAGGACCAGTGAGCACGGAGCAAGGCCATGGCTAATGTGGGGCCCAGCCCTCCCTCCAGCCCCTTCCCTGTGGTCAGGGAGGAGACCCCACCAGTGAGACGCCGCCTCCCGCTTGCCGGAGCCTCCCGCTGAGCGCAGGTCCCGCTGTCAGACCTGCTTTGCCCAGGGGTGGCCCTGGGGGGTCCAGGGAGAAGCTGCCTGGGGCGGCAGCAGGAACGGGGGCACTGACAGCGGCCCAGCGCCAGCCCTGCAGCTCCCCCAGGAAGGACCCTCCCAGGTGCACAGCATGGATCCCGGGGGTAGGGGGACAGAGCAGATCTGTGCCCCCACCTCACTGCACGTGGTCCTGAACCTGAGGTGGGCAGGACAGAACACGCCAGCCTTCAAAGGCACCAGCTCAGCAGCGGGGACCACACAGGGCCCCTCCTTCCCCCTTAACAGGCAGCAGGTCTGTGCTCGAGACAGGTCATGGTGAGGAGGACGGAAGTGCACTGTGCAGGACTAACGGACATCTGTGGGAAGCCCCTCCTCTGCAGCCGGTCCCTGCACACCCGGTGTGGGAAACCCCCTTCCCTGCAGCCGGCTCCTGCAGACCTGGTGTGGGAAACCCCCTTCCCTGGCTGCAGGCTTTCGCACATCCGGTGAGGGAAACCCCCGCAGTGGCCCGCACGCCCGGCCGCCCCGCTCACCTGTGGATGATGCGGCGCCGCTGCAGGTAGTCGAGCGCCAGCGCCAGCTCGCACACGTACAGCCGCACGGCGCCCTCGGGGAAGTGCACGCGCTGCTGCAGGTGGTAGCGCAGGTCCCCGCCCAGCAGCAGGTCCACCACCATGAACATGTCCTCCTCGTCCTGGAACGAGTACCTGCGCACGGGGGGCCGAGCGTGAGGGGGGGGGGAAATGCCAGCCCACGTCCCAGCCGCGCAGACGGAGGCTGGAGGGGGCCCCGCCGGTCCCCGCTCTGGGGACACGTGGCCCTCACCGCGTGGCTCCAGCGTCGGCTTCGTTTCCAGCAACGTGTGAGCTCAGCGTCGTCAGGACTGGCGGGCACCGCCTCCCGAGATGCAGCCCTCCTCAGCGACCCCTCCGCTCCCCACACATGCACTCCCCCACACATGGCTCCCCCCCACACACATGGCTCCCCCACATAGTGCTACCC
>PVJN01016108.1:0-17114 GCA_004026805.1 Lasiurus borealis | reverse complement strand
CGCAGCCAATTCATTTCCGTGAACCCGGATCCAGGGATGCTCTCCAGTCGCAGGCCAGGGCCCCGGCCTCAGGGATCTGCAGCCCCTGCTCCCTGCCTCTCGGGAAAGGCCAGAGCCCGGCCCTGGGGAAGCCCTGAGAAGAGAGGAAGGAGCGCTGGCCGGCGGCCACGGAGGAGCAGCCTGGGCGGCCGCGAGGAGCACCAGGCCTCTGGGTCCTGGGCAGCCCGCTGACGCCACACGGAGAGCTGCCTGCCGGCCCGTCCCCGCACAGAACGCGAGGCGGCCACATGGCTGGGAGCCATTCATTCTGGGCTAGGTGCCCCCAAAGCCATAGGACCCTGACACAGACACCAGACCTGGGCCCAGGTTTCCATGGCAACACTCCGCCATGGTGATCAGGTCTCAGGGTGCCCTTAGAGGGCATGGTTCCGTCTGGGACAGGCACCACCTCAGGACACTGTGACTCCATGTCACGGCTGCTGGAGGCTGTCCCCAGCCTCGGTGTGCGGGCTCTTCCTTCCTTAAAACAGCAATGACGGCAGCGTCTGTGCTTTTTAAAGATCCTCACTCGAGCCAAAACCGGTTTGGCTCAGTGGATAGAGCGTCAGCCTGCGGACTGAAGGGTCCCAGGTTCGATTCCAGTCAAGGGCATGTACCTTGGTTGCAGGCACATCCCCAGTAGGGGGCGTGCAGGAGGCGGCTGATGGATGTCTCTCTCTCTTATCGATGTTTCTAACTCTATCCCTCTCCCTTTCTCTCTGTAAAAAATCAATAAATATACTTAAAAAAAAAAATCCTCACTTGTGGATAGGTTTCCCATTGATTTTTAGAGAGAGGGAGGGAGGGAGGAAGAGAGAGATACACACAGAGGGAAACATCGACGTGAGAGACACATTGATGGTTGCCTCCCGCACACGCCCCTACGGGGGCCAGGGATCGAGCCTGCAACTGAGGTTGGCGCCCTTGATTGGAGTCGAGCCCACAACCCTTTGGTCCACGGCCGGATGCTCTAACCGCTGGGACAACCAGCCAGCTCGCAATGACTGTGCTTTCTGACTGCAGCTACCGTGCCCTGAGCTGACGGAGTCTGAGCCCACACCCCGTTCCTCCTGCCAGCGGAGAGGAGTGCTGAGACGCTCCAGAGAAAGGACAGCCGGCAGCCATCACGTGCCTCCCGCCCGCAGGTGCTCGCTTTGTATTCTAACGGCTGGCGGACCCGCAGCGTTACATTCCCACAGCCCTGCACCCCAGCTCCCGTCTCCCTGCCAAAGGGCCCTCATCCGCATTCCGTCTGCGCATGGAGCTGTCAGGACCGCGGGCTGGGATGCGTGCTGAGGAGGAGAGCCAGCTGCAAAGAGCCACGAGGAGCGCCCCAGCCTGGCTCTGCCACTCCCACTGCACCCCCATCTTTCACCGGGGCCACGGGCTGCCTTCACCCCCACGGAGACACGGTGCCATTATCAGAGGACAGAGAACACCCTTTTGTTTCTCTCTGAAGCTGGTGCTGGCCCCCAGCTTTGTGCTGCGGCTCCATTCGCCGTGATAATCCAGTTCCCGTGCCGCAGGCGATGCTGGGAGGGCAGGGTCCCCCGTGAGAAACCTCTGCCCACTGGGGGTGCGGAGGGAGGAGGCACACCGTGAGGAGCGCAGACCTCAGGAGCGGGAAAGGTACCGATTGGGCCTGGATGTTGACTCAGACCAGCCGCCTCCTGCACGCCCCACGGGGAGATGTGCCCGCAAGCAAGGTACATGCCCCCGCCCGGCATCGAACCTGGGACCTTTCAGTCTGAAAGCCAACGCTCTATCCACTGAGCCGAACCAGTTTCGGCTCCACTAATTTTTTGAGAAAGTGGAAGTACAGGGGGAAGGAAGAGAGAGAGAGAGAAACATTGATGTGAGAGAGACACATTGGTTGGTTACCTCCCCCATGCACCTCAACCAGGCCTGGGGACGGAACCTGCAACCCAGGTACGGCCCTGGACAAGGAATCAAACCTGTGACCCTCCGGTCCTCGGGCTGATGCCCTAACTATTGAGCACCACCAGCCAGGGCAACCTTCACTGTTTCTTTAGAGAACTGCTCTCCATACATATTTGCGATCCGAGGTCCTGGGGGTTAGAACAGCAACATGTGAATTCTGAGGGGACACAGCGGAGCCCATAATAATGAGGAGGCTGGTTCCGTTCCCAGATCCGTCTGCCACCGGGCCGTCCTCAGTTCACTCCTGGTCTTGTGCATCGCTGTTTAGCTACTGGGCTGCTG
Source organism: Lasiurus borealis (assembly GCA_004026805.1). Lineage (NCBI taxonomy): Eukaryota > Metazoa > Chordata > Mammalia > Chiroptera > Vespertilionidae > Lasiurus > Lasiurus borealis. Next base: position 14,852 of record PVJN01016108.1, on the reverse strand, counting down.
GGCCCGCTCCGAGTCTGCAGAAGCCATTATTTATTGGAGACTAATCTTCGGCGCGCGTAGACGCTGCACGCGCGTCCTGCCGCCTGATGCTGACTCTCCGCTTGGTGTCTGCAGGGAGCCACTCAGTGCGGCAGGTTGGGCCGGCAATTGGCGTGCTACTTCCTGCCAGTGTGATCTGTCCGCTAATGAAGCAGCCAAGAGTCTCTCCACAAATGATCGATTCACTCCTTCCCCTTGTAACTCCGGCATTTTTTGCTTTGTGTATTGTCCAGTTTTATGTCCAAAGCATATGAGTTCAGAAATGTGAACTTTTATCCCATTTTGCAGTTATTCTCATTATCCTGGAAAATGCTTTTTTTTCTGCGAGATCAGTATTTTCCTATATTCTTTTTTGGGGTATATCTGTTTATATCCCACTATGTTCAGTTTTTCATTCTTCTCATGTTTTTTTTTTTTTTCCGCTGTAACTCTTGTAAATAGGCTATACACAGCTGTTTTTTTAAACCCTCGCCTGAGAATATGTTTTTATTGATTTTTAGGGAGAGAGGGAAGGGGAGGGAGAGAAGAGAAAAATCAATTGGCCACTTTCTTTATGTGCCCCATGGGGATGGAACCTGTGACCCAGGCATGTGCCTTGACTGGGGATCAAACTGGTGACCCTTCGGTGCCCATCAGCAGATGAGCATATTAAAAAACTGGGGTGAATCTACATAGTGGAATACTACACTGCGGTAAAAAAGAAGGAATTCTTACCATTTGCAACAGCATGGATGGAGCTGGAGAGCATTATGCTAAGTGAAATAAGCCAGAGAAAGATGAATATCACATGATCTCACTCATTTGTGGAATAGAATGAACAACACAAACTGATGAACAAAAACAGATCCAGAAACAGAGAAGCATCGATCAGACTGTCAAACCTCAGAGGGAAGGCAAGGGAGGATGAGGGTAAGGGGGAGAGATCAACCAAAGGGCTTGTCTGCATACATATAGGCCTAACCAATGGACACAGACACAGGGGTGGGGGGGTGAGCGCATGAGTGGGGAATGAGGGGATGAAGACCCTCATGTAATCATCAATAAAGAAAATTTTAAAAAAAGAGTTGCATCTATAGAGCAGACCTTAACCCACCATCCTGAGGAAGGAGGAAGGAACAGAGAGAGGGACATCACCAGCCTCCGGTTCAGGTGTTTGGAGAGCAGAGGGGCCTGGCACGCTGCAAGGAGCATTCGCCTTCCGCATGCCAGCTACACCGAGTGGCCAGAGTGTGATGATCTGTGAACCCATGATAATCTGGCCACTCAGTGTCTATCCCATAGAATAAAAGGCTAATATGCAAATTGTCCCCTCAACCAGGAGTTTGACCAGCAGGCAGGCTTGGCCAACCCACCATGTCCCCTCCCCCTGGCCAGGCTGGTTGGACCCCACCCATGCCCAAATTCATGCACTGGGCCTCTAATATATAAAGTGTGTGCGTGTGTGTGTGTGTGTGTGTATATATATATATATATATATATATATATATATATATATATATATATATATATATATATATATATATATATATATACTGAGTGGCCAGATTATTATGCATCCAGAGACCATCATCATCGGGCCACTCAGTGTACAGTGTACTTCCAATAGAGAAAGGAGGCAGACGTGATGTGGGAAACCCACTGGTCAGAAATCCAGTGTGGTGCTGAGAGGCATGAAGAGAGGATAACAGCTTCTTCCCATAAGTCCTTTAAAGGACGAGACCTTACAGAAATCCTCATTTGGGGGCCCACCTGATGGAGAAGAGAGGGAGGAAAGGGTACCCCTATACTCTGCACCCCACGGCCACACTGTAGCTGTCTGTAACAGAGACTTCCCTCCCTCCTGCCTCGTCCCACACTCCACTCCCATGGAGACCAGCGAAGACCCAAATCATCTCATGCCCCCACACCCCCTTTCACAACCCTCTGCGTTCCCTCTCCGGCTGCAGTTGAAACAGGAATTCCTAAGCCCCTCCTACAAGGCTCCTGGTGCTCCGTCCCGTCTCCCCAGCCTCGACTGTCCTCATCTGACCTCCTGCCTCTGCTGTTTCTGCCACTGCACGCTGCCCACGTATGAAACCGCTCTCCCTGACTCACCCTTCCGTCTTCAGCCCAGAGCGATCGTCTGCAGGAAGCCTGCTGGGACCTCAGCTGGCTGTCGGCAACACCCCTTCCTGTCCTGTCTTTCTTTTCTTTTTCTTTCTTTTTTATAGTTCTTTTTATTGATTTCAGAGAGGAGGTGAGAAGGGAGAGACAGAGATGGAAACATCAATGATGAGAGAGAATCATGGATCAGCTGCTTTCTGTGTGCTCCCTACAGGGGATCGAGTCCAAAACCCAGGCATGTGCCTTTGGCAGGAATCGAACCTGAGACCCTTCAGTCCGCAGGCTGATGCTCTATCCTCCCTACCCCAGGGTTCCCTGCACACCTGTCCGTCACCACATGCGAGCCGAGAGCTTATGGAGAGGAGAAACCCTGTCTTATCTGTGCTCCTACGTTACCTCAGTGCCTGGCTGTGGTCCTGGGTGGCTGGGTGGCCGGCCAGCCGAGGGGTTGCTTCAGGACCCTGGACAGTCCCCAGAGAGGGCCTGGGCTCTCCTGCCCTCTCACCGTGAATCCTCACATTCAGGCGGGCGGCGTGGCTCCGTGGTTGAGCATCGACCTACGAACCAGGAGGTCACGGTTCGCTTTCCCGGTCAGGCACATGCCTGAGGTGCAGGCTCAGTCCCCAGAGAGGGCATACAGGAGGCCGCTGGTCCATGGTTCTCTTCCGTCCTTGATGTTTCCCTCTCTCTCCCCCTCTCCCTTCCTCTCTGAAATCAATACACACATTCCTTTTTCTCGAAAAGAATCCTCCCATTCTCTGGACCAGCCTTTGTAGCTCTTGTCCTTGAGACCCCATCCATTACTCCAAAATGCATCTCCAATCCATCTATTTCGAGTTTATGTATTGCAAGCCGGATCCAAGACCTCATTCTCTCTTCGCCTCCTAGAAAGCCCGCTTGCTTCTGTCCCCGAATCCCTCTCCCACGCAGCAGTTTTAAAAACACGACTCAGGCCGAGACCGGTGTGGCTCAGTGGGATAGAGCGTCGGCCTTTGGACTAAAAGGTCCCAGGTTCGACTCCGGTTGGGGGCATGCACCTTGGTTGCGGGCACAACTCCAGTGGGGGGTGCGCAGGAGGCGGCTGATCGATGTCTCTCTCTCATCGATGTTTCTGACTTTCTATTCCTCTCCCTTTCTCTCTGTAAAAAAATCAATAAAATATATTTTTTAAAATTTTTCTATAAACAACAACAACACAACTCAGCTACTCGGGTTACAGACGGACACAGAACTGCCATGCTATTATTCCCAGGAGGGGGTGTCACCAGATCCCGCCCCCTAGGGTCTGAGCGGGCCGCAGGCTGCGTTAACGAGCAAGATGCAGCCGACGAGACTCCTGCAACCCCCGGGCCGGGTCCTGAGTAACAGCCGGGCAGGTTCCAGAAGCTTCCTGAACCCCGGGAGCCGAGGACAAGGCCCGGAACCCACGGATACAACAGGAGAAAGACAACCACAAAAACAACAGCAACAACCACCACAATAGCTCCCACCTAACGAAGAAGCCTTCGCAGGCCCGAGGCTGCTCGGGCACTAAACCTCACGATGTCTTCACGTCCTGTGAGGCTGGGAGTCCCCGCCTTACTTTCTGAGAGAAGACGGCAGATGCCCACCCTCAGGTGCCTTCCCCCCGCCCCCTGCTGGGAGGAGAAACCCCTGAGCCATCCTCCCTCTGTTCGGCGGCTCTGACTCTAACATGAAGAGACAGGCCCACTGGCCGTGAGATCCTCTTTGCTCCAAATGATCGGCCCTGGAAGTCAGGCTGGGAGACTTGTCTACCCCAAGGGACTCTGGGAGTACCAGGCCACGCCCTGTTACTGCAGCCACCTGTTCACCGATACCCGGAGCACACGCCCTCCTTTCACGTGTCACTGCTCTTCCAGACACACCAAGGGCCCGGCATTCCCGCGCTTCCATGTCCGGAAACTGTGGCTGGAGCCGCTTTCTTCCGCGCTCCCGCCCCCATGGCCCTTCGACCTTTGCCATCCCCATCCCTTCTTCCTCCTAAAACGCAGAGCGACCTCCTGGCAAGGCAGAAGCAGCGATACGACGGTCCCGTGGGTCGGCGGCGGCGGTGTGGTTATGAGCCTTCGCTGATGTCCGTCCATCATACCCTTGCCTGAGTGTGGGAGGATGCAGAATGACCCCTTCTCCAAACTGGCACGATGCCTGCTTTCAATCCTGCCCGCTCAGGGGCCCGGAGGGACATCCTTGAGTTTAGGGGAGTGGGTAGCAGAACGCCCTTGGGAAGTGCTCCTCTCGGAGCAGGTCCGTTCTGGCTTAGCCTGGACACTCGGGGTGGACTTGACTCTGGAGAGGAGACTCCCGGGTCAGGTGAGACAAGCTGAGCCCCCTCATCCCTGAGTGTCTAGGAGGCCGCAGTGTGTGTGCTAGGGGGGGCAGAGGTGAGGAAGGAAGCATCACGGACACCCGAAGAGGCTCAGGTTAAAACAAGACATAGCCGAGACCAGTTTGGCTCAGTGGATAGAGCGTCGGCTTGCAGACTGAAAGGTCCCAGGTTCGATTCCAGTCGGGGGCATGTACGTTGGTTGCGGGCACATCTCCACTGTGGGGCATGCAGGAGGAGGCGGCTGATCAATGTCTCTATCTCATTGATGTTTCTGACTTTCTATCTCTCTCCCTTCCTCTCTGTAAAAAATCAATAAAATATATTAAAACAAAAAACAAAACAAAAAAACAAGACCTAGTGTCGGGTCAGTCTATCCAAACCCACAGCGGCCCCCCACCCCACGCAGGCGCAGCCACGCCACGAGGACTCGGCAAACGGCTGCAAAGGAAGAAACCCAGGAAATCCAAGAGGGAGGCTGCTGGCTGGACCAGCTCTGCCTCTGGGTGACCTGCGGAGAAGCTGCCTCTCGGAAATCAAAGGGACGTGCGTGCTCCCCATGAGCGGTGCCCCGTGAGCGGCAGGTCCTGATTGCGTCGGCTGAGCAGACACCCAGCAGGAGAGACGGCGGAATGGCGTCCGTGCTGCCGCCGAATGAGGGGAAGATGCAAACCGGATTGAGGTCCCAGAAATCATTCACAGCAATCAGCACGACTCCCCGCTGGGAAATCGCAGCTCGCGCTCCCAGCTGCATCCACCGCACGTGGGGTCTGTGGGTTCCGGTCACGGAGCGTGGTGGGCTAGCGTGGGCCACGCAACCGGCAGGGACCAGCCCCAGGCACGGAGTCAGAGGAACAGGAGGGGACATTCCTTGGTCTGGGGGTGATGCATTCCCCATGTCCGAGGGCAGGCTTGCGTTGGCTCCACCCCTCTAGCCAATACTTCTTTGTTGCAGGTTAGACGGACGGACGGACAAGTGCTTTCCCTCGGTCATCTGGGCTTTACGGCAGACACGCCCCCCCTTCCCCTTGGGCTAGCCCCTCCCCCATGATGTGCCAGGCATGGACCCGGGCCCCCGGGAGGGAAAGTTGCAGCTTCCTGATGAGGCTGCCTAGGCAGCCAGGCTTCTAGTCTGCCCACCCCCGCCCTGCCACGCCCCTTTGCTCCTTCCTAGTTATGAGTATTAGGGAGCGACTTGTGCCGGGAACACCCAGACAGATTCCCGGATGGGGTCCTCTTGACTTTGAACCCAGGGGAACCCCGATTTCTCCGGAGTGCCCCCTGGAGAAAGGAAAGGTCTCCATGCTCCCCCACATCACTGTTTGCTCATGGAACAAGCATGGATGAGCCCACAGAGCGGACTCAGGCTCCCGAGCACAAGGCCCAGGACACGCAGTGTCTTTCTTTTAATGCGTCCCCCATTCTCCGGGTGGCTCTGAGTCCGAGCTTGGAATGGAGGGCCCAGCCCTTCCCACAGATGGCCACTGCCCGTTTCTGAGCCGGGAAAGAACTGCGTGTGCGTGGAGTTTGCAGACACATCTCCCTAGATGAAACCATGACCTTGCTCCCTGGAAAAACGTGAGCACTGTGTTCACATATTTCTCCTAATGTACACATAAACCTGGAGTACTTGCAAATAGGCATAAGATATAACCAAAAAGGAGAACATCTTCCTTATGAAGGAAAAATGAATATTGAGTAAGCAGGGGAGACTAAGAGGACATGGCAGCGAGCTCAAGGCGGACCGTCTGACACTCGTGGGGTCCCGAGAGAGCACCCATGTCTTCTTCATGTTCGCGCACATCATGAGGCTGTGATCATTCACACCGTGGGGCTGTGGTGTGGGCTGGACAAACAGACCGCAGGAACGGAACAGACAACCCAGAAGCAGACCCACAGAGAGGAGGTCGCTGGGGAAAGGGGGAGCGGGGGGGGCAGGGGTTGGCCCCTGAGGGACTTTTACAAGTGATGCCGGCGTAGTGGGGTTCATCTGAGGCACAGAATGAAACTGGGTCTAAATGCCACCGCGTACGAAAACCAACGCCTCACACCCCACTCAGAAACTGCTCGGATGTAAGAATAAAACATGAAAAGCCACACTTCAAACACTGTTAGGAGAAAGTAGAGGGAAATGTCACAGGGACTATATTTATGTTGGGGGAGATTTTTTTCAAAGCCGACACGAACTATACACCAGCTTTAAAAAGAGAAGTCTGGTAATTTAATGCCATTAAAACTAAGGTCATTTCTGTCGCACGGCACCCTCACTGCCCAGCCGGTGTGGCTCAGCGGTTGAGCATCAACCTATGACCCACGAAGTCACTGTTGGATTCCTGGTCAGGGCACGTGCCAGGGTATTCTGGGCTCCATCCCCAGCCAGGGGGCGAGCAGGAGGCAGCCCATCAGCGATTCTCTCTCATCATGGATGCTTCTCTCTCTCTCCCTCTCCCTTCCTTTCTAACATCAATAATAAAAGGAGGCACCATCACATGTAACGACCAGCTACACATTGCAAGAAGACATTCAACATTTATAGACACCCCCATACCTCTGGAAGGAAAAAGACGGTCTGGTTAAAAATGAGTAAAAAGGCTGAGACCGGTTTGGCTCACTGGATAGAGCATCGGCCTGCGAACTGAGGGGTCCCGGGTTCGATTCCGATTCGATTCCAGTCAGGGGCATGTACCTTGCTTGCGGGCACAACTCCAGTGCGGGGCGTGCGGGAGGCGGCTGATCGATGTCTCTCTCTCATCGATGTTTCTGACTTTCTATCCCTCTCCCTTCCTCTCTGTAAAAAAAAAAAATCAATAAAATATATATTTTTTAAAAAATGAGTAAAAAGGCGTGGATACAGGAGGAAGCATTGCAGCAGGAAACACTGATTACAGAGGCAGCCTTCCTTGGGGCGGGGGAGGGGGGAAAGGTGAGAGGGCATTAGGAGCACCCCCGCTCTGCAGACCCAGGCCACGCCCCTCTGCACCCTCTTGGTCAGTGCTAAACATGATAGCCGGCTCTCTGCTCACCTCACTCTGGCCCCTTCCCCGCTTGGTCCTAAGCTGGACCGCTAAAGGGAGGAGGTATTAATAGACTCAAATCCCAACGGAAAGGAGCCGGGATTGGATTTGGGAGGGTTTGAACAAGTCTGACGTGATCTGACTTCAGCCTTCATGAGCTCACCCTGGCCTGGTGGCTCCAAGGAGAGCAGGCAGCCAGGGCTGAAGATGGAAGCTGAGGGATCACTGGCCGGCTTGTGCCACAACCCAGGACAGTGAGGGCGATGAGCAGGAGGCCGACTCGGTGAGGGACCTGGAGGAGCCAGTCAAGTGTCATCTCGGCCTCACCCCTCACAGCAGCTTCCTCTCCTGGGGCGCTTTAAGGGGTGATGACAAATGCGGGTTAAATCCCCCGTGGCCTTTGCTAAAATAACAATGCAGGGAAAGTCTGGGTTCAATCCCAGGGAGCAGAGTGCGGCGGGCGAGGGGGTGTGGGTGATGGCTCTAGTGGCCCAGCCCATGCAGGCTCTTCAGGGGGTGCCAGGGAGGGCAGGGTTCACCCTGGAGGCCAAGCCCACAGCCATGCTCTCAGGGATGCTGGCTCACCGATGATGTCAGTCTTCTCACTGGTCCTCACAGCGGGGAGGGGAGGCAGGAGCTCTCTGGGGTCTCCTCTTCTAGAAGAGCACTAACCCCGTTCCCACAATCGTCCCCCTCATGGCTCCAAGGCCCCACCTCCTGGACCACCACCCTAGGAGGGATTAGGGTTCAACACGTGAATCTGGGGGAGGGCACACACTCAGCCCACAGCACCCAGCACAGGGCCCGAGGCACTGTGTGTGCTCAACAAACCCGCAGATAATGTTATCCTTCTGTATGGGCCAGGCCTGCCTGCATCACACGCGACCCCGGCCCTGACCCCAGCCCTGACCTCGGCCCCGACCCGTTTGCCGCAGGGACGGCGAATGACTCACCATTGCCCTCCCGCCTCAGTTTCCCCACCAGCAGAGGCAGGAGTAATAGTAACTCCCACGTTTATCGTGGAGATAAGCAGGGAAGGCACCACCTACACGGCGGTTGTAGGATGAACGCGAAAAGCCCCCTTTACCGAACTAACAACTGCACCCGGGAGCCTGGCCACCTGCTTTTGGTGAGAGCATGCTGATGCACAGATTAAAGCGCAAGTCTGTGTCCTCTGCAAGTGAACAGACGTGTGCTTTCAACTGTGAGACAAGACTGTGGGGGGTACTGCTCCCGGGAGGGGATGGCGCCACCTCACGTGGCCCTGCAGCAGAGGGGGGAAGTGAACGCAGGAGACGCCGGCCTGAGGGGGGCTCCACATGCCACGGTCTCTCCTTCCCAAAGCAAGCAGACCAGCAAAGAAGCACACACATGCACAACGCGCACAGCCGGGACCCACAGTTGCCGACACTGGCCCCCTCTGAGCCCCAGGAGCCGAGGGACATGAGCCGATTGTTAGCTGAGTCCAGTGGTGCTGGCAGAGCCACGTCCTGGAAACACACCTTGCCAGAGGCAGGTTATGTTGTCAGCCTGACCTTTAGCTCAGGTGCCAGGGGCTGGGTTTCATTATCTAAGTTCAGCCAGGTACCAGGACCTGACACAATGATCCAGGCTCAGCCAGCAGTGACAATTACAAAGAAGCTACAAGAAGGAAGAATTGCAGCTTGATCATTAACCATGATTTCACAGAATTTCCTTTGTCTTAAACTCTAGTAAAACTTCCTGGAATCATGTTGTATATAATAAATGCACTGCACCAGCTCTGGATCTCTGTCTCTCCATCCGAGGGCAGCGTCCCACCTGGTCCCAGCTTTCCCTACTGTCTTCGTGTCTGTCTCTTTCTTTGTCCCAATCCCTCATCACCCCTACTCAGGACTCGTCTGCTCTCTAGCCGTGCTGGTTGCGGCTTGAGAGAGAGAGAGAGAAACTTATATCTGGCATCTAGAACTGGGACCTGAATACTGGGGAATCCTTAGCCAGGCGAGGGGATGTCCCTGGAGTGTGCGTGCACTGAACTCAAGAAGATGATGGTAAGAACTGAATGTAAAAATATGGGGAATTCAGGGTCTCAGGAAAGAGATCTCTACCCTCAAATGCTTAAAACTATGCTCAAAGTTGCTCTGTTAAGTGTAGTCAGATTCTTGATTTCTTAAGTTTTGTTAATGAAAACTTGCCCTTGGTTTCCTGAAGAGGGAACCGTCAACTTTCAAACCTGCGAAAAGTTTGGAAAACAATTCCGTGACCGATACACAGCAGAAGGTCCAGAGAAGATTCCTATTCCTACATTCACACTATGGTCTCTAATTCATGACTGCCTTGATCTGGTGCCGGAGAGTTTAAGAATGTCTAGGCAGGGTGTGGCCACGGCTTTACAGCCGACAGTGGAGGGGTGCGAATCTCAAAAACACCACTTCTCCCTTCTGGGCCACCTCCTCCTCCATCCACTGCTCTTGCAACCACAGTCAAGAGCCCGCCTGGTGAAGATTGAGCTCGTAATTATGAGCAGGAACCATAGAGTGTGAGGCGGAGTTGGACAAGCATCACTGTGATTGGGTGACTCAGATGATAAGAAAGGTTTTGCTCACAGCTACCCAGACTTTATGGCGGGATACAAATGCACAGCTGAAAGTGAAAGTGACCTCATATTTCGTTTTGCTGGAGGCTCAAGCTACTTGTAATGAGCTGACCTGCATAAAATGGATTAAAGGGGTTCCCCAGCAGCTGCCAAGAATTATCTTTTTTTTTTAATTTTCTCTTTTGATTAAGGTATTACATATGTGTCCTTATCCCTCATCCCCCCCCCCCGACCCCTACCCACACCCTATTCCCATTCATGCGCTCACTCCCTTGATGCCTGCATCTATTGGTTATGCTTATATGCATGCATACAAGTGCTGAGGAACAAAAACAGATCCAGAGACAGAGATGCATCAAGAATTCTTTATCTTAAAGTCCTTTCTCTTTCTCTCCCAGGCCACCAGAAATTCTTAGCTGGTGAGATTTCTGTCCATGGGTCTGGATTGTAATTTTAATTTGCTTTTCTCTGATTTATGATTTTGATGTGCTGTGTTAACATTTTAAGGTTCTAAGATTATTTTGAAAGGGTAAAATCTGTGAAAACTGCAACCCAGAAAAGTTTAAACAAAGGCCAGCTTTTTTCAAGCCTGCCTGTGAGGACACAAAGGCTAGCTCTAGGGATGCAAAGCATGGGAATGGATGGCCGGTAGGCGTGTCCTCCCAGCGTTTTCTCTACAATGCAAAGTGCAGTAGGGTTGCATCGGAAACCTGTTCCTATGGATTTTGCTGTAAGTTGGAACCCACCTACATAGACACCTATGTCACTCATATGGAGCACAGACACAGCAGTAATGAAGTGACACAGTGAAAAAAAAATTTAAAAGAAAGATAACAATTCCTGACCTTTACTTATGGTAAGCAAATAATAAAAAAAAGATAAAGCACATATGTACATATGACGAAAAGATGGAACTTTTTTTTACACATAAATCAGAGATGATGATATGACCACGAAACGATATACGTCAAGTGTATTGTAGAATTATTAAAATATAGAAATTTAATGGTCAAATTGAAAATAATTCCGTGGTCAAGACTAAATCTTTAATATTAAAGCCAGTTCAAATTTTAATAACCTTTCAATTGGGTATATTTAACAGCTTTTCCAAAAGTAGTATTTCAAGAATTTAACTAGAGAAACAGCTTTGTGATACCCTGAGGGCCCCGAGGTGACGCAAAGATCTCCTTTCTTCCTCAAAGAACCGTTTTTGAACTAAATTAGACGTCATTTCACTGCAAGATACGTGGAATTACACAAGGAAGGAAGCTGTGCAGGCTGGGTTAGACCACAGGATTAATGCTTCCATGACAACGGGCAGTTCTCGCTCAGGGGCATACGGCTCCCAGCCGGATTAACGCGTCCTTCCCTTGAGCAGAAAGGGCAGTCATGGTAACTGGCCAAGAAAATACTTTAAGTGATAACTGGCTTTAGAATCTCAAAGTTGTTAAGACATAATAAATAGATGGAACTAGAATAAGAGATTGGTGATACAGCCTTTTCAGCAATAATTATAAATGCGTTAATAATGAAAGTCCAGTCACTCAAGAGGAGACTGACTGTGCTCTCTATTAGAGGAATGGGCCAGTCGCCCTTCTCCCTGTAAAAATAAAAAAGCCTATCCACTGAGCCACACCGGTCTTGGCGATCCACATCTTTTAATCATAGGGACTGAAGCTTGCCAGCCTATGTTCCTTTCTAATACACTTCAATATTTAATCTTTTGGCAAAATCAAATTTGACCATCTCCCAAAGGCTTGAATTTTAAGAAACTTTCTCTTGATGTAGAATTGACTTTAGATCATCCCAATAGACTCCGATGTGTCTTTTCTCTCTGATGAAGGAAAGCACCAAGCATGTAATTAACCGGGGCCTCGCCGCTTTTCCAGGCACGGGACGGTCCCTAGAGATAAAAGCAGATACTAGGCCTGCGTATACCAGCTCCTCCTCCCAGCAGTTTTGCCAGCAAGACCAGATAATGCCTAAAACAGGAATTCCCTCTCATCCCAGGAACAGGCGTTGGTAGGAAGAGCCCATCGAGCCTTGAAGACTCAGTTACAAAAACAAAAAGCGGGGGAGGGGTATTGTCCTCCTCCACAGAATCACTGAGATCCTGCTCTTCACAGTTTCAATGTTTTAAACGGTGACAATGAGGGTCGCACGGCGGCCCAAAGAGACACCAAGCTCCTGGTGCCAGTATGGCACGATGGGAAGATTTTCAAATAGGGCAATGGAGGGGGCCGGATCCAGTAATGATGTGGGGAAGAGGCCACGTTTGTAGGTGCTTCTAATCCATCTGAGTGTCAGAGCGGTGTGTCATGACCAAGGACCTGGGAGAACAGCTCATCCCGCCGTTCAAGAAGCTGAAGATCGCCGAAACCAGTTCGGCTCAGTGGCTAGAGTGTCAGCCTGCAGACTGAAGGGTCCCAGGTTGATTTTCCACAGAGAGGAAGGGAGAGGAATAGAGAGCTAGAAACATCAATGAGAGAGACACATCAATCAGCTGCCTCCTGCACGCCTCCTACTGGGGATGTGCCCGCAACCAAGGTACATGCCCTTGACCGGGATCGAACCTGGGACCCTCCAGTCTGCAGGTCAATGCTCAATCCACTGAGCCAAACTGGTTTCAGCACAAATTTCCTAATTTTACTGGCTCTTCCTTAGCTGATACTAAAGGAACACGTTCATACAGCCCTTGCTATGGTTTATGAGCCTGTGTCCAGCCCTCCCATCTGTCTTGGTGACTGGAAATGTGAACTTCACCAGATCAGACACCCATTACGCTGTCCAATGCCATCACTGGAACCTCACCAGCTGTGCTTGCAGGCATAACCTGAATGAAGATACATTCATTTTAAAGCAGCCTTCTTTTATTACGCTTCCTACCAATATAACAGGAAAATGGCATCATGAGGCATTGCAGGAATTACACAATCAGCTGTCCCGGGAAAAGTGTGCATGGGGACTTACAGTTTTTGGTATTGTTAACCTAGTTACTGTTATTGCATTGACCCAAAGCATCCAGAATGCAAAATCTGTCAACGAATGGGCTCAGAGCGCCTCAGCTGTATTTCATGATCAGGAAGACAAAAAACTAGACACAAAGCTAAATGCTTTGGAATCTGTGTAATAGGACTAGGTAATCAATTAAAATTTTGTCAAGATGAGACAGCAGCTGCAATGGCATGCGGCTTTTACATATATCTGTGTGATTTCAGCCCGCTATAACAGTTCTCTATGAGATTGGAATAAAATCAAGATGCACCAACAGGGAATACGGCATCATAATAATATCAGTATAGACCTAGTGCGGCTACACAAACATGTGCAAGCCATTCAGAATAGTCATGATGAGATTATACCTCCTGTAAAACTGGCAAAAGAATTTCTGGATGATTTAAAAGGATTTAATGCATGGAATATGTTAAAACACACTCTCTGGTACCTAATAGGATTCCTTTGCGCACCACTAATTTTATCCTGTTTTCTTTCAGTCAGCAGCAAGCTCCTGGGATCTCAAGCTGAAAGTTCCAATTAGCTGTCCATAAGCTGCATTTAAAAAATAAAAAGGGGGGAGATGTAGAGAGCACCTGAGAAGGCACATGAGCTGACTGAGTCCAGTGATGTTTCCAGAGCCATATCCTGGAAACATACCTTGCCAGAGGCAGGTATGTTGTCAGCCTGATCTTTAGCTCAGGCACCAGGGGCTAGGTTTCATTATCTAAGTTCAGCCAGGTACCAGGAACTGACACAATTATCCAGGCTCAGCCAGCAGTGACAATTACAAAAAAGCCACAAGAAGGAAGAATTACAGCTTGATCATTAACGGTGATTTCACAGAACTTCCTTTGTCTTAAATTCTAGTAGAACTTCCTGGAATCATGCTGTATATAATAAAACGCGCCGCAGAGCTCTGGGTCACTGTCTCTCCATCTGAGGGCAGCGTCCCACCTGGTCCCAGCTTTCCCTACTGTCTCTTTCTTTTTCTCAATCACCCCTACACAGGACTCGTCCGCTCTCTAGCCATGCTGGTCACGGCTCAAGAGAGAGAGAGGAAAAACTTACAGTTTGACATTTTAACGTTCCAAAGGGAGAGCTTCGATGATGCATAATTTAGGCCTTTTATGAATGGTTACATCCAAACCAGGCAGTTGGCCTCTAAAAATACACATATTTGACCTAAATTCCTTTTGTCAGCACATGGAAACATGGTCTTTGGAGAAAACAGTTCGAGTTTTGGAAGCAAAAAGCTATGAGGCCACATCCCATCTCTGTGTTTTTTTGTAGCTTTGCAACTGTGGTCCAGATCTTTAAAGTTTCCAACCTATTTATCATATACACAACAGGGCTATTCTTACGCACTTCCTAGGGATTGTAGGCAGTTAGGTAAGACAATCTGGATGAGGGATCTAGCATGAGACTGGTCCATGGAGGTGTTCCATGATTATAGTGTCATAATCACCCATCAGTTCAGCTTCACAGCTATTGGCTGAGTGACATGAATGATGTACCAGCCAGTTGATTCTCTCAAAGGTCACATCCCAGAGACAAGGGGACATGAGAATGCGACAGAGATCAAGCATACGCACGAGCTTACTTTTTGTTGTCTTCAGAAGTTGGACTGTTGGTTGGCCAGGTCAAGAAATGTACATTTGCCAGCCAGTGTTGCTCAGTGGTTGAGCATCAACCTATGAACCAGGAGGTCATGGTTCGATCCCCAGTGTGGGGTGTGCAGGAGGCAGCAGATCAATGATTCTCTCTCATCATTGATGCTTCT